>JAOWCC010000614.1:0-107164 GCA_030867875.1 Actinernus sp. WN-2022
GTACAGTCGTTATTGTGCTAAAGGTTGTATTATCAGGCAAACTAGCCGTTGATAACTCCACGTGAAATAACGCTATTGATAACAATATGTAGTTCGATTGAAAGCTCCCCTTCAGAGAAAACCTTAGTAAAACTAATATTAGTAATTTGACAAGAAATGAATCCATTCTGGAAAGATTGGTGGACGAGCTTTGCTGCATTAATTATCGTCGTGTAGAATTCCATAACTGATCGGTGGATGATGTTATGTTCAAAACATTGAACTTCTTGTGCTCTGGTGCCTGAAACAGCAAAATGTCATTAAAATGGTGACATTAAAATAATTATAGTAATAATAATATCAGTAACTGTGATACTTTCAAAATAATAATATTGATAATAATGATAATAACAAGATACTAATTCCTAACGATAATCATAGAAATATTAATACAATCATTAAATAAATAAATAATTAATTAATTAATTAATGTTCGGTATGTAGCGAATAGTGAAAGACACAAAAAATAGCCTATCTTATGTATTTTCGTCCAACTAGATGATATTTTTGCGTTATTACTCGCGCAAATGAAGTTCAGGGGTAGTGAAGCCGTTTTGAACTTGTGATTTGCCTGTCATTTCCCCCCTGAACTTCAATGTCTACCAAATTAAGAAGACCCCCTGTAGTTTTGTATGGTTTACATTTTGGTGAAAACCCCATGTCTCTACGATGTTCCCTTCTACCCGTAAAAATCCATCGGCCTTTTCATTTTGGCCGCAAAGCATGCTGGGACAGTTTCATTTTATATTTCCCTGTCCAGAACTGGATTAGATAAAGTTGCATCGCTAAAATTATAGTTTTGGTACTAAATACCACGAAAACAACATGGTGTTTGCAAATTTGGGGTAAGATATGCGAACCCTGCAAAACTGAGGGGGGAGGGGTGGAAAATGATATGCATTTCCTGTTAATAACGGTGCCCTCCCTATTAAAAGTGTTTTGATTGAAGTTGCAGCTATACAATTTTAGTTTCGGTACTAAACACGACGAACACAGCGTATTCTTTGCAAATTTTGGGTAAGATATGCGAACCTTGCAAAACTAAGGGGGGAGGGGTGGAAAATCATATGCATTTCCTGTAAATAACGGTGCCCTCCCATTAAAAGCGTCTTGCATGAACTTGCAGCTTTAAAATCTTAGTTTCGGTACTAAACTCGACGAACACAACATATTGTTTGCAAATTTTGGGTAAGATCTGCGAACCTTGCAAATATGAGGGGGGAAGGGTGGTAAAGCATATGCATTTCCTGTTAATAGTAGTACCCTCCCCCGTTAGAAAGGGATTGAATAAATTTGCAGCATCAAAATCATAGTCTTGGTACTAAACATGTTTAATACAACATATCGTTTGCGAATTTTGTGTAAGAGCTGCGAAGCTTACAAAAATAAGGGGGGAGAGTTGGAAACCATTGTATGATTATCGTTAGCGGTACCCACTTCTGTAATATAATAGATATAATAACATTAATAATAACAATGGTAAAAGAAACGCAATTGATGTTTTCTGAAGTAGATTTTACAGTAGAGCTCGAATTTTAACATTTTGTTGAAAAGTCAAATCCAGGGCCATGCGGCGACATACAGTAAAAACCCGCGTATAAGAACCTAGAATTTTTGGGTTCAGGCTGAATGGGTTCTTATATTTTGGGGTAGTTTTTCCGAAGTCAGGCTGATTAGGTTCTTAGTAGGTTCTTATTTGTAGGAGTTGTCATAGTGATACCATTCAGAGAACTACTGTAGTAATAGTATGTCATAATGGTTGAACATTTGTATTTTAAACAGCAAAAATGCCAAGCCTTGTTTTTTAAACAATAATAAATTCAGTACCATAGGCTACCATGGTATTTCTCAGAAATTTCACAATTTCTAACAATTAAAATCCAGTATTTTGGCTATAAAATAAGAGTGTTTTTTTGTATAAGAACCTATTTTTCTTTGCCAGGCTAAATAGGTTCTTATATATTTGGGTATTAAAATGCCCAATTTCAGCCTGTAGGTTCTTAAATCACTAGGTTCTTATACGCGGGTTTTTACTGTATTTTCTTCCCACATTTTCATTAAACGATCTTAAATTTTCAGCATATCAGACAAAATAACGCACACCAATTTTTTATATATCCACTTCCATTTCAGCTATAATGCACGCAGTTCACCTGAATTATGTTAAATTTGGATATCCACTTGAGATCATATCGGACCGATAGCAAACAAAGTACTGACGCAATCAATTTCTTCGATATCCACTTGAGAGCATATCGGGTTGATTAGCAAATAAATTGGATGTCCATCTATTACTTATTAACTTAAAACTCTGATATTAATTATTCATTTCTTTGAGAGCACTATTAATTTGATCTCCACTTGAGATCCATCTATTAAATGTTTCCCACATGGAAGATTGAAGTCTCCCATTTGAGCTGTAAAATGGCAGTTGAATGTGATAACATATCAGAACCTCATACGGGTGAACCGGTATGGATGCGACTCTGCAGACTGAGACTCTGCTCAGAGTGGAGGAAGCAGAGTGTATATGTTCTTCTATTTTTCAGTTCTTTAGACCGTCATCTCATTGTCCTACGGGATGGTGTATTTAGTTCGGTTAAAGTATGTAATCTTTTTCTATATTTCATTTCTTTAGACCATGATTTCACGGTTCTAAAGAGTGTTTAGTGCAGTAGAACATGTACTGTTTTTCCATATTTCATTTCTTTAAATCATGTTTTCACGGTATAAGGTATATGCCTTCCAAACAAAGTTCGGCATTTTAATTCTCGATGAAACAGGACAAAAATAGGAAGGGTACATTTTGGGCTTATAGATATTCTAGATCTAGGAAAGTAGTCGGCTTCTTAAGATAACGTTCCGTAAATTTGGTATTCTCAAGGACGTTTTGAAGCACCCAACCACAGGTTCCCTTTGAAATCGCCTTCAAAGCTAAACGTGTTCTAATTCGATAATCAGTTCACTTTAGTGATTCTAGTATTCCAACTCGTCGAGAAATGTTAACTAAATGAGGCCTCGTCCTTTCTACATGCTGGCAAAAATCGTATACTTAGAAATTTCAATACAGTTATTATTAAATTGATCAAGAGAGTGCGATTCTAACGAACATTTTAGAGATATAGGGGTAACGTAGACAGAATATGCGACGTCATGGAAAATATAAGATGAAAATATCAGCCGTCTAGAACACTTGTCTTATAGGAAAAACAACCAGTTCTTCGAATACTATTTAACGATATATATGAATTTACTTCTGAAGTACTTGATGCAATAATAATTTTGAGTCAATAATTCACCTTTAGCTTATCCTTTTCTTCGTTATTCTTGAGAAGCTTAATTCTTGAAGTGAAATAGAAAGGCCTGAACTGTCCCTATTTATGCCCTTGATTTATTAATGACATTCCCTTGCCATGGTTAGCCAATGGGTTGTCTGGAATGTCATTCAAGTGACTTGAACAAGCGAGGCCAGAGACACGAAAGCTTTTTCTAACACTTGCATGTATCATTTTCTCTCACGATGAATTTGAAACAAGCAGAGTATCTTTAATCTGTATCAATATCGACCAGCTTTGAGGCAGACTACATCAAACTAGACTGTATATCTCGAAAAGATGTATCTCCTTCTGGCCAGCTGAAATTAAGTAAACATTAATTTATATGAAATTACCCATTACCGTATAATCAGCTTTTCTTCGTTGTTATTGTTTACACATTTTCGCTGATTAGATCTTTCCAAGGTGATCATGGCCGGTATTATGCTTCGGCCGTTGGTCCCTGCAGTTTTACAATATTTCGCAAAACATTGGTTGCTTGGATATAGATCATGTTACCGTCTGGGAATCACAATATATTTTAGCCTTAAGAAGTATTTAGCTTCTGCACGCAAACTTATTATCAACACTGGCTTAGTAACAAGCATACATTTTTCTTTTTATCTTATCATACTTCAAATCAATTTATGAAAAATATTAAAAGCAGCCCTGATCTCGCCCATCGGTTAGCATTTTGAACATTTGTCCACTTTTATATTACCCGACGTAGCTAATTGATAAAATTGATAATTGTTTCAATTGATAATAATTGATATCAATTAGTTAATTGATTATCAATTGATATCAGCAATTGATGACAACTGATAGCCAAAAAGTGAGTGACCAAAATATATAATAATTGATAACAATTGATAATAATTGATAAGCAATTGATAATAATCAGAATTAGAATCCTGTTAAGTCCACAACGGGGCTACAAGCTAACTCTGTAGATGGCCAAGTTGACCTCTACTGTTTGATAGTCGAAAAGCTTTACCTTTGGGACCATGCTTCTTTAAAGCTACAAATTCCTCTCCTACGTTTACGTGAAATTGACATTCGTGGTATCCTTTGACAACACATTGAACGTTAAGGTCTACTATTGTTTCGTGTGAACAATCTCGGTTTGAATCTGTGTTAGTTTCTAATCCCTTTACTGACATTGTCGTGGCTTGGACCAAATATTAAACTACCCTGACTACTACCGGGCTACTAGCACACATACGGCCTATTTCTCGCCAGTTGATGAGATACCGTACACGTGTTTGACATTAACTGACTATTAACACATACGGCGTATATGCGCATGGCACGTGTTGCATGAACAAATGTAAATAATATTTTACTCCAGTTGCCGCGAAAGGGGCAAGTGTGCTGCTTGTGATGAGTATGGCGCTGAAGGCAATATTCTGTGTTAATATTATGGCCACAAAATATTCAGTGTTTGTTTTTCGTAAGATGGAGTCACGGTTTAAAATATACTGATCTAAGAATTATCGCTTTTACATTTTGTGGTAATAACATCTCATCTCACATTTCAGAATAATTGATACAAATTGATATCAATTGATACGTTAATTGCCAAAATCTGAGTGAAAATCTGTTGTTTTCAATTGCTCATACAAATGATATTCAATTAACTAATTGTTATCAATTGTATCAATTGGTTTTTGATAATTTATTCAATTTTTACAATTAGCTACGTCGGGATATTATTTTTAACATGAACGCGAGAAAAGCATAGTCATCGCCAGAAATTCGAGACATTGAGGCCTGATAGTATATAGATGGTAGACATATCATGTATGTTACATTGGGACACTATAACGCAGGATACATAAAGTACCAACCCGTAATTGGGTAACACCGCTCACCAAAATTTTATCGCAGACTCGTCTCTTTTGGTCCGTTTAGGACCTACTTTCCAAAAGGACAAATTAGCTTGACTACCTGCTGGCTGTTTAAACAAACACACTGCAGTTTCTAGAGTACAGAACAAGGTTTCCAAAGCTGCCATGTTTGTTGGATTTGGTCACTTGTGGTCAGAGTTATGGCAGTCTCAAGACGAGCAATATTACGGGTTTTAGCGTGCAAATATGGAGTCTGAGGTTTCTTGTCTAAAAGCTGAATTTACAAGAAGGAAAATGAATCACCGAAAATGAACTTTGGGACATCAGAAGGGAAGAATACGGTAGGTCTTGTTTATGTTTACAATTCTTCGTGCGCACATTTTTTGCTAAGGTTTTAGATTTGCAGCAGATACATTTTATAAACTCTTATCTGCATGTTTTTACTGGAAATATTTAATGTCCACTGTAAATAAATCGAACTTTTATGCTTCCTCTAAAATCAAAGAAATGAATCACCAAAGTTTACTACTTGGCTTTGAATTGCTTTGAATTGAATTGATAATATCTGTAGAAATAATGCCTCGATCGCACATTTTTATGATTGTACCGTATTTCATGAGAAATAAGGAAAATGTTTAGGATCCCATACATTTCTCTGTAAATTTTCACGACCCATTTCACACAGTGAACAGGGTTCAATATGTATTGCGCAATAACCAAAATTAAACGACAGTGGTCGCTGTGAACCCTTCTCCCTTCTTGGGGGATTTCTCAGTATCACTTGTTTGTGATTTTGAAGGATCTTTCGTCCCTAGCGTGGACTCTCTTTGAGGAGTCGAGCGGACGTGCTTTCTAGCACGTGCTTTGGCAGTCGTTGACGTGGCTTTGCCTAACTCGCCATTCCAGTCGTCTAGCACGGTATTTGGTTCCATTTATCTTAATATCACGAGAGGGGCTCTCCCGTCTACATGTCAGTTGAGAGTTAAAATTTTGGTCATTTGTCAGTTAGCCCCAGTTAATCATTACTAGAGAAACTTTACAATGTTTGACCCACAAAAAACAAATTTGTCAGTTTTCAGTTATTTTTCGGTTGTCAGTAAAAAAACGTCATTTGTCAGTTGTTTTTAAGGCCGTTTGTCAGTAGACAGTTAACCCCATTCAGACCCTCAACTTGGTCAGTCATTGGCGAGGATTTTGTGTATTCAAAGCTTGAGTTCGCTGTATTTTCTGTGATTTTGCGTGCACAAGCGCAAATCTTTCCTGATCGGCTATCAAACGTTGCACTGATTGGCGCATGCGCTTGCTATCTCATGTGGTCAATCAGCACGGTAACGAGGTAGAATCAATATGGACCAGCCTTCAGGTATATTGCTTATCTCGAAAATATCTATCCATTCGTACTAAACACGACAAGCACAACTCATTTTTTCATATTTTGTGTAAGATCTGCGAAGCTTACAAGAGGGTCTCAATGGGGGGGGGGGGGGGGGTCTACATGTCAGTTGTCAGTAAAAAAATTGGCCATTTGTCAGTTGTCAGTTAGCCCTAATTAATCATTACTAGAGAAAATTTACAATGTTTGACCCACAAAAAACAAATTTGTCAGTTGTCAGTTACTTTTTGGTTGTCAGTTGTCAGTAAAAAAAATGTCATTTGTCAGTTGTCAGTTATTTTTAAGGCCGTTTGTCAGTAGTCAGTTAACCCCATTCAGGCCCTCTTACAAAAATAATGGGGGAGAGGTGGAAACCATTGTATGATTATCGTTAGCGGTATCCACTTCTGTAATATAAGAGAAATTATAAAATGAATAATAACAACAGATAAACAAACGCCATTGATGTTTTCTGAATTAGATTTTCCCGTACTGGAAACTCGAATTTGTTTATTATTTTGGCGAAAGGGGAACTCTAGGGGGTGCAGCTGACATATTTTCTAGCCCTATTTTCATTAAATCGTGTAAAATGTTCACTACCATTTGATTATCGTTAGCGGTACCCAATTGTCTAATATAATAGCCTCCTCCGCAGGCATCTCTAATTTCCGAAGAAATCAGATTTAAAAAATCGTAAATTGGGTTACCTGTGTCTCCGGGAGAGAAGAGGAGGATCTGCCACAGGGAGCCCATAATCTGATTTCTTCAAAAAATCGAGATGCCTGCGGAGGAGGCTACTAATATAATAGATATAATAAAAATATCCACTTGAAGATTTAAATTGAGTTGGTGTCTTAAAAATTCAAGTGGTCACTGTATTTTGCGTGTTTGATTATCGTTAGCGGTATCTACTTGTTCCTAACGATAATCATAGAAATAATACAATCATTAAATAAATAATTAATTAATTAATTAATTAATTAATTAATGTTTACTATGTAGCAAGAGAGTATAACTAAGAGAGCCGATCTCCAATACATGGGTCTGTTCCAACGTGAATGTTTCAAAATCTATTTTTAGACCTTATGTACAAAAATAGAAACCAATCGGATTGGATCGCTTAGTCACGTGACTACGTAACAAACATGGCGGAACTCCAGTGCAGTGATAGTTGTGCCTTCATTTTTCAGTGCAAGAGTGCCTTTGTGGACGAAATGTGGCGAAAGGAAAAATTCAGACGGCTAAGAGAACGCCAGTGTGGTTTGTAGCAGAAAGTGGTGATTCAGAATCAGATGAATAGCGCCTCGGAACTTAAGAGTCTTGAACTTGAAGACAGCCATCAGACTCAGTTATCGGATTCGTTGATCTTCAAGCTCTAGCTCCTCTAAATAATATTTTTACCCAGGTATGGAAAAAGACAAATCTCGTAAAACTTCTAAAAAAGGCCTGCTGAAGCCGCCTTGCAGTAAAACTTCGCCTAAGGCAAAAAAAGCAACGCGTCGAAAATCACAAATGTCGACGACCTGGAGAGGATATAACTAGAACTAGAAGAGAGAGTGGTGAATTACACGATTTGGATGTAGAGAAGACAATGAGGTCAGCTAGAGATCAAAACTTTTTCTCACCATCTGGCATCCTTCATATTTGTTTGGCCATAACTCTAAAACAAAATGCTCTTCTACTTCAAAATTTGTTCCAGTGATTAAGTTTTGATCTCTCTCTTCAATTCAAAAACATTTTATTTCATTTGGAAATAAATATTTTAATATCATTTCAACCCAAGAATACCTCTCTATTATTGTCAATAGGCATTAGAGTAAGCTAGTGCCTGATTACATGATGTGGACTGGCCCAGTTTACCAGGCTGATGGATTTGGTGGTCTGGCTTGCTTTAGCTGTGAAAGACACTAAAAATTACACGAGGCGCTCTCCAAACCGGTTCTGAGTCTGCCTCATGTAATCAGGCCCTAACTGTTGATGGAATACATGTAGCTCAAAAATGAAAGCCAGTGTTTCACCAGGGGATCCAAACAGCAAGAACATTTATTTTTTTTAAATCTGAAATTTAAATACCCAGGGGTGGGGGCATTCATGGGGTTTGGAATAGACTGAAACATTTACATTGTATACTGCCCAACAAAAAGTGCAGGGTTGTCAGTAATGAAATAGATAGCAGGCTACCACTGTCTTTACAAGGTGGTCAGACATTGGCATCTTGATTATCAAAGATTAAAAGAAAAATATTATGCATTCAATTTATGAATTTTGAGGGTGGCATTTGCTCAAATATATTAAAGCAGCTCTCTGGTCCCTCTACTTTTTTCCTCATCCACAAAATGTAATAGCTCTCCTCAACATCTTTATGCAAATCCAAGAGTATGGCAGTAATTTAACCCTTTCACTGCCGGAGGAGCAGAGTGCTAACTCAACCCTCCCCCCTCAGTTCCAGTTTGGCTAGCCCGGGCTAGTTAAATACTGCTGACTTTTTAAACCAAGGGCTCACTTTCCCCATGATGCCATTCAGCAGAATTCTACAGACTTATGGTTTCTTCTGTAGGTTTTCCAATGAAATGTGCTCTAATTTTGGACAAATAAGCCACTGCAAGAGAGCTAGAGGACATCATTAAGTCTGAGGATGGCTGAAAAGTACTTGGCTTGCTTTTAGTAGGCTTTGCAAGGGGTTTCACAGTGTTTTTCTGTTGCTTCTGCTTTGAGACACATGAAATAATTCTTCACTGAAATCCTGCAGTTGGTTGTCTTTTACCCCTGCTCAACCTATTAGGATGTGTTTTTGTCACTTTAAAGCAACGGCTTGAGTCCGAATCACCGCTCTTGGTTGAAGGAATAAAAGACCCCTCGTGATTTTTTGTTGATTACCCAGCATGCAATTGGAGGTGGGAGCAGGAAAATGTGGTTGAGTGAAATGCAGTGTAAACATCGGCGTGGTTCACCGTCGCTTGGCGTGTTTTGTGAAAACAAACCTGCTGGTTGGAAAGATTAAACAAGGTACTGTAACAATGGAGTGGTTATTTTGTATTTGCTCTTGATTTCAAGTGCGAATAGGAAGGTTTTTTTGAGCCGATTTTCAGCTCCTCAAAATTCGTGAAAATGGAAGAAATGAACAACGATCTCAAAACAAATGCGTTTTTCTCCAAAGTGGGACAGTCAAGCGATCCCTGTTGTAGCTCTCGCTTTGAAGTTAATCCCTTGAAATAATATCGCAACATCGTATTTCCAGCATGTCTAGGTTTGACGCAATAATTTTCTCCAGGTACATGCTTCATATTGGCCAGTTACAGCCGGTTCAGGAGCGAAAGAGTTAACATACAGTATAGAACAAGCACTATTTTTATTTGATGAAATAAAAAATGGCAATTGAATACATGCATCATATATATATAGTCACTTGTTTTCAAAAACATTTCTATGAAAATTTATATATATATATACCTTTTGTTCTCCAGTTTTAGCTGTCAAATTTGACAAGAATACAAAAGGTATATATATATATTTGCAGTGCAATGTTCTTGAAAATGGGTGTGTGTGTATATATATATATATATATATATATAGGAGCCATTAACCAGTAATAATTAGTGTCTCATTATGCCCTTGTTTAATACATCTACCACCTGTTTTTGGGTCAGTTTTGTGTTTACTGCATTCTTCATTTTACTACCACCTCATTTTTAGTGGCTTATTACTTTTACCCTAGAAACCTGTTTAATGTATCATAACTTACTGCATATCGTACATTAATATTATAATATTAACTAAGTCTGTTTACACCCTAAAATATCAGTGTCACATGTAGGCAGCCTGTACAAAAACATTAAAAGCATTGTGCATGCAGAAGTGATCCCATGCCATGCCAATTGACCATTTTGATGATGTTGCACATGCATTGCCAGTAGAAAAATAGATGCGAGCTGCTAAGACTTATTTTCATTCACCAGCCTTTTGTTATTTAAAACATAACCATTGTTCTAGCTGTGTGGCCTATAAGGCTGGAAAGCTGTTGCATTATTTCAAACACTGTATGCAATTCTGTCACAATTTCCCACTGAAAGGTCTTTATGCAGCACATAAGCCAGCTATTCTTTCTTCAGCTTAGTTTAATTTAAATAATTGTTTACATGTACTTTCCTTAGTTAAGTATGGATGAAGAAATCCCAACTAATTACTAGTTACGTATATGGGGATTACCGGTAAATAGTAATTGCAATGCTTAATCTCCTGATATACGATGAATATCCATCCACTCTTGATTTAACTTTTCTTTGCTTAGGGTTATTGGCCTGGAGGGAAATATGGCATATAGTGTAGTGGATAGGACTGAGGGTTCAAGCTCCACTTAATTGTTAAACATATAACTACTATTTTTAGATAGCAGGGTGATGATGCTTCAGTAGATTGCTACTTATTAAACATCAAGAGTTTCCCACCCAATTTGGGAGGTATGGTAGATACAGATTGTTATAATGTTTCTAAAGTTATATTAATGGCTGTTATCCACTGAAGTGGATGTGTTGTTGAAGATCTTTATATTCTTAACCAAAGAAAAGAAGAAGGATATGCTCGCAGGGTACTGGATTCGTTTCTTGTCATGCAAATAGCCATAAAAAATACGTGCAAGCATTGCTACCTTCAAGTTAACAACCTAGTAGGTACTGTGTCACAGGAAATCCAAAGAGTTCACAGTGATCTTGGAGGGTCTTGGAGACATGTTTCCTTGACCTGACATCGCTGACCTCGATATAATTTCCCTACTTTGGCGATGTCAACAAGACAGATCGGGCCAGTTTCCTTCCAGTAATTCTTTTCAAACCTTGGTGACAGGAAGGCAATGTATGTTCCTGGCACTATTACTTCCAGCTCAGTTTCTTGTGATAATATGTTCAAGCCTTTGCAGGAGTCCCGGGAGGAGTGCAACACCCGAATCCCGATGGCCGATTTCTGTCAGCTTCCACAAGACCAAAGTCCACAGTCTCTTCGCGAAAGTTTCACCTGGTTTGTTAACACCGTTTACCCTGGTGATTCCTTTAAAATATCAGGCGAATGCTTTTCCCTTTCTGTCTCATCTCCAGCAGATTAGGTTCTTCTTTATAAGGATGCTAATTTAGCTTTTCCTCGGTCCACCCAACGGCCTTCGACTCGGTTACGCGCCATTTTTATATACCGAACCGCGCAGTTCCTGGGACCGAATTTTCTATTTTTAACTGCGGAATCTAAAAATAGATTTTGAAACATTCACGTTGGTCACGGGATATGGCCAGATCGGCTCTCTTAGTTATACTCTCTTGTATGTAGCGAATAGCTAAAGACACACAAACTAGCCTATCTAATGTATTTTTGCCCAACTAGATTACATTTTTGCGTAATTACTCGCGCAAATGAAGTTCAGGGGGGGTTAAGCCGATTTGAAATTTTGTTTTGCCTCTCATTTCTTCTCCTTAACGTAGATTTCAACAAAACTAAGAGGACCATCTGTAGTTTTCTATGGGTAACAGTTTGGTGAAAACCCCATATCGCTACGACATTCCTTTCTACCCGTAAAAATCTATCGCCCTTTTCCTTGGCCGAGCGGGGCCTGGGTAACTATTTGACGTTAATTTTGTAGCTCTTTTCAGAACTTGAAATCTTGGTAACTAATCAGTTTTGTCATGAATGATATTCCGAACACGTTTGCTATCACAAATGAAGTACACCATTTCCATGGGTTGGGGTAAGGAATATTTGTAATTCATAGATTTGTGGTTTAATGATTGGTATATAACCAATAGACAAAGGAATCAAAACCAGCCTATCTTATGTAATTTAGTCCAACTAGATGATTTTTGGGGGCTGATATTCGCGCAAATCAAGTTCAGGGGGAGTTATGCCGTTTTGAACTTTTCTTTTGGCTGTCATTCTCCCCTGAACAATGTCAACCAAATTAAGAAGACCCCCTACAGTTTTCTATGGGTATCATTTTGGTGAAAACCCCAGGTCTCTACGATGTTCTACTAACGATAATCATAAAAATAATACAATCATTAAATAATTAATTAATGTTTGGTATGTAGCGAATAGTTAAAGACACAAAAACTAGCCTATCTTATGTATTTTCGCCCAACTAGATGAATTTTTTTCGTACTAATTCGCGCAAATGTTTTTCGTTTTTCGTTGGCCGAGCGGGGCCTGGGCAACTGGTTAACGTCAATTCTGTGTTTCGGTGTTGAACGTGAAAACTTAGAAACCGATCAGTTTTGTCATAAATGAGATTCCGGAGACATTTTTCTAACACAAATGGGTATACCATTTCCAGGGGGAGTGGGGTAGGGAATAATTGTAATTTATAGCTTGGACGTGTTAATGTTTGGTATGTTACGCTATGTTAACGGGAAGTAAAACTAGCCTATCATATGTAATTTCATCCAACTAGATTAAATTTTTGATGTAACCTTCGCGCAAATGAAGTTCAGGGGGGTTAAGCCATTTTGAAATTTTATTTTGGCTGCCATTTCCTCTCCTGAACTTCCGCGTTAACAAAATTAAGAAGACCCCCCTGGAGTTTTCTATGTGTAACATTTTGGTGAAAACCCCCATGTCTCTACGACGTTCCTTTCTACCCGTAAAAATCCATCGTCCTTTCCGTTTTGGCCGCAAAGCATGCTGGGACGGTTTCATTTGCTATTTTCCAGTCCAGAACTGGATTAAATAAGGTTGCAGCGTCGAAATCATAGTTTTGGTACTAAACAAGACGAACACGACATATTGGTTGTAAATTTGGGATAAGATCTGCGAACCTTGCAAAACTGAGGGGGGAGGGGTGGAAAAGCATATGCATTTCCTGTTAATAACGATACCCTCCCCCATTAGAAGTGGGTTGAATGAAGTTGCAGGTTAAAAATCATAGTTTTGGTACTAAACACGATAAAAACAGCATATTGTTTGCCAATTTTGAGTAAGATCTGCGAGTCTTGCAAAACTGAGGGGGGGGGGGGGGGGGGTGGAAACCATTGTATGATTATCGTTAGCGGTATCCACTTGTGTAATATAATATATATAATAAAATGAATAATAACAACGGGAAACAAACACAATTGATGTTATCTGAAGTAGTTTTTGTAGTAGAGCTCGAATTCCGAGATCATTTTGTCGTAAAGTGAAATCCAGGGTGATGCGGCGACATGTTTTCTCTCCCGATTTTCATTAAGTCGTGTTAAATATTCAGTATTTGATTATCGTTAGCGGTATCGACTTGTGCGCGCAATATAATAGATATAATAAAATGAATAATAACAGGAGATAAAGAAACACAATTGATGTTATCTGAAGTCGTTTTTGCAGTAGAGCTCGAATTTTGATATCATTTTGTTGAAAAGATAAATACACTGAGGGGAGGGGGACTGGGGAGGGGGCTGGGAGGAGGGTGAGACCGAAATAATAATTATTTTTATACTTGATTTTCATTAAATCAATTCCAATATTATATTGTGTTTGATTATCATTAGCGGTATCCACTTGTGAAATATAATGGATATAGTAAAATGAATAACAATAGGATATATTAAAAAGAAACACATGATGTTACCTAAAGTAGTATTTGAGGTTGGGGGTGGGCTGGGCATGGGAGGAGGTTGAGACCGAAATAATAATATTTTTTACATTTTTAGTAGTGTCAGGAGCCCATTACCAGGAGCGTTCCTCTGTTATGGGTTGGGTCCCCAGCACAGAGGTAGATGAGGCTATTTTTAGATTCGAAATTCCCGCGAAAAGAGGTCGCCGCCATGTTGGTGCCCTTAAACAATATTTGAATCTCTGGGGATTGAGTGAAAATCAGCAATTCGAATTCCCGCGTTGAAAGTGAGAAGAATGATAATGAGAAGTAACGTTAGCTATCTGATTGGCTAAGAATAGCCTACCTTTGTTCTTTTTCGCGCGAAACGCAATGCTAAAAATAGCCTCATCTACCTCTGTGCTGGGGTACAGACACAGTGGGGAAGATGGACGCTCCTGGTAATGGGCTCCTGGTAGTGTCTGATTATCGTTTGCGGTATCCACTTGTAATGATACTAATAATGATAATAATAATAATAATAATCATTGATTACAAGAACATTGATTTACTTATTACAACATTAACCAATATTGCCGATAAATCTCTACTATTATCCACTATCAGTCCCAGATATTACCGAATGTCCAGTGAGTTAAACGCAGCAATAACTAACTAATTCTTACAGCGTGAGTTAATAAATAATGAGAAAATGGTGAAATATATTTATAGACGCGAAACGTACTTAAATAAACAGTTACATAACGTGATAGCATTCCAGAAGTAGTTAAATTACGTAATATATGTACAATACTAATTATTAAAACAAACATTCCAACCAACTCCTGCTTGACGCTGATTACTAATTTCTTCTAACCAATCATCATTGACAACGCCCAGAAGATAGCAGCCAGCCTGTGAACAGGCTCATGGTAATAGGAAGAGGAGGTTGAAGAAGAGCCTGCACGGACGCTGTGCAAATGCCAATAAGGCATTTGCATGGTGACGTCACATACTACAACTACCAGAATTCTTTGCGCGGATTCTTTTGTTCCTCTAATTTGGACCATTGTCTTGGAATTCTCAAAGGAGTTGATAAATTTGAATGAGAAAAAGAATTTGAAAAGGATTCTGGTAGTTGCAGTAAAATGACGCCATAATGCAAATGTCCAATTACGCCCCTACATTGATCTATCATTAGGCTCGAGTCAGACTCCGCTCCACGCCTACTCGTGCCGAACGCAGTTGAAACAAAGCATAATAATTGTGCGGCTTTGTTTATCTAATTAGGTTCGACAAATGAGGGCAGCGACATTTGAAACGGGCCTAAAATGAGATATCAAACCTAATAGTAGTAGAAGGAGAGGCACCGAATTAGCCGGTTTTTTGGTGAGCTACGTAAATTTTTGGTGAGCTCTCCTTAATTCAATGACGTCACGAGTGTATTGTCTTGGACTCATGAATAAAGTGGTGGGCTCATTAATAAGTGGTGGGCTCATGAATAAAGTGGTGGGCTCATGAATAAAGTGGTGGGCTCATGAATAAAATGGGGGTGAATAAATTATCTTTTGTCTGGGGCTCATGAATAAAGTGTGGTGGAATCTGATGACGGCATAGAAGGCAGAGGATTTCAATTTCAGCTGCACAGCATAACCCCTATAGAACTCCTAAAATGTCTTTATTCTTTTCCTTACAGCTATTACCTTCGCTATCACTCGTAACGTAATTCTGAGATCAGAATATTTATAAACCTTTAAGGTAAATCCACAATGACTCATTAGAGCAACTTTGCTATTTTCCTTAGGGATTAACGATAACTGAAGGGCCATCAGTACAGTTTGATAGAAACAATAGCCCTATTGTTTTGAGGAAAACTCTTGAGATGCAAATTCTTCTCTAAAACTGAACTATAATTACCATACGAATAAAAACAAATCCACCAGATAAATTAAACAAAGTTTAATCAATATTGACAGTTTGTTTTCCTTAGTCTCGCAGAGTTGATAACTTTCTTATTTCTGAGTTCTTGGGTTGATATAATGTACCGTGTTACAAGATTACACTGATTTATATTTCATTGATGTTTTTCTTGTTGACAAATGCTACAGACAGTTGTATTTTTACCGAGGAGAGGAAAATTAATGACCTAGGTAGTCTACTCTAGTCTAAAAACTATACTTCAGCTATCATTTTCTAGTCTAGTCTAGAAATTGTTAACCTAGGTAGTCTAGTCTAAAAACTCTACTTTAGCTATCATTTTCTAATCTAGTTTCTCGCGCGTTAAAAGACAACGAATAAAAGGCAAGCAAGCTTTGTTCTGCGAATTATTGAATTGTTTTACCTTTTGGTAAATTGTCACTCTCTCGCCATAATAAACAGTTGACTAATGAATGGCTTTTCGCTAGCTTGGTCAGCCTGTGGTTTCATGGTTCGCGTTAGGAGTATAGCGGTTAAAAACGTTAAATCGCTCGTTCGTTCGTTCGTTCGATGAATGAAGCTGAGTAGGCCTCTAGCAAGGTGTGCTATTGTCTCAGAGACTCATTCCACACACTCCTTACTACATTCGCCTCTCTGGACTCAATGCTCAACTCGCATCAGTTGATTTTATTGGGAGGAGGGGGGGGGGGGGGGGGGGGGGGGGAGAATAAAAACCGGTGCGGAACCGGGAGAAAAATCGTCAGAGCATGGGTGAGAATCAACATATGACGTCACTCCGGGAATCCATCTCGGGCCACAGTGGTGAGAGGCGAGCGGTTTTACGCGCTACACCACACAGGCAGTTAGTGTGGCATGTGACTATTCGTCCTCCTATAGACGGTGTGATCTATAGGTACATCCCTATTTTATGTCACAGTTATAAGAGGTATAGGACACTGTTTATCCAGATTTGGAGATCTATTATAGGGACCCACTGGACATTTCAGACAATCGCTTCAGTCCTGCACGAAGTTTTTGTGGATAATTTCAAGGAATGATAAGCAGAGGTATTTTCGAGACTGTTTCTCAGTAGTATAGTGGTATTAGAAAGGCCGGCTACATGTTATATCCGAGACACATGCCGCATCAAACGTTTGAGAGCAAATGGATTTGACTTTGGCATACTAGGGCTTGTTATTATATTTCTCGCCGATGGAGGTACGAAAGCGATAAATCGCCGTTTCTCGCATACGGCCATACCTGGTGCGAGAACTGAAAGGCGGAAAAGAAGGGTCACATGACCAGTTGTTTTCGTTGCAGCCGTTGTGCAACCCACGGTTTTTTAATAGACAGGCCACTTTCCCGCCCTTGGATAGCTGTTTGTGATCTTCTCTTTTCTCCCCTGACGCATAGATTATCAGACGTTATGACTTTTAGCCAGTATGAACGTATCATAAGTTGGATTCATAGCTGTTAAAGTTATACTCTAACAATATGTACACATTGAATTGTGAGAAATAAACCAAGGGTTGCGTGTGGCTGGCGACAACTATCCAAAATAGTGTGCGAGAATTGGCCGTTCTCCATTTCTTTACGGAAAATGTATTCTTTCTTAGGAATTTTGAGTTATCATTTGTTTAATGAATCGGACAATTTGCTGAGTAAAGTGCTTATCATGTAACTCTCCAGTCCGATCTCCATCTGGTTTATGGAACTTCAATATCTCGTGATCTTCGGATTCGGCGACAAAGAAGTCGTATAATAATATAATGGCCATATTTATATCACCACAGTCTCGTGGCGCTTTACATATTACTGACATATTCGCCTCACTATATTTGTTATTATAGGATAATATGGTTATTTCATGGTTTTCTATGGAATACCGGCGAAAATTTCAATCGAAATTCATATTATTTTGGCATACAACTCACCTAAAGGCTCTTTGTATACCAAATAATAAAAAAATCGTGAAATATTCATCTGTAGGCCAGAGAAACTATGGGACAATATCTGAATCTCGACATATTAGTGGGTTTCATCGTCACGACGGCTCGATCGCAAAATTGGTTGGCATTAATAAACTAGCCAAACCCACATTTTGGAATATTGAATGCGTAACAATTTTATTGAATCATTGAGTAGTTGGAAAAGCAGTAAGTTCACTGATCGAATTACGATATTCACATGAATCCATACTGCTTATCTCAGCAATGCCAGATATTACATCCTGCTTGTTTCAATCAAGTTTCAATCAGTTAACCGTTCGGCTACTAGCTGAGTATCTTAAGCGCTGCTATTTACAGTATATTTTCTAGGATAATTTCATGGTAATCGCTGTATAAATAGTCACTTACCCTGTGCAGTATGGTAAGTCCAGCAGCTTGTATCCATTTCATATTGAACATATCGTTGTGTAACACAATAGTATACTTTCCTTGGTAAATAGAAATCCTTCTCCTGGTCATTGAAGTTTAATTGATATAATCCGTCTGTTAACTGGGATTTATCTGACCTATAGAACGAGCAAATATAAATATTTGGTAAGTTTATAACCTCTACGCGGCGAAAACAACAAAACTGTATTCTCCATTAATGTTATTCTTGTCGGGGTCTGGCTTGTTCTGGTCTACCGACAAGAAATTTACATTATCCAGTCTTTTATTTGACTGTAGTAGTATTTCCGGCTTCATGAGACCCCACCGAGTCACGCGACCCGGAAGGACTATGCCCTGTGTGTTATTTTTATTCGGATCAACCGGGTCTGCCGTCTCATGCAAGGGAATGTACTAATTTTGCAGAGGAGCACCCAAACGAATGAACATGACTTTTGAATATATAAATAGGGTTTACCGAGGTTACCGAGGTTACCGATATTCATCTTATTTATTAATATTGTGACGATTTATTATAAACCTCATTCCAACGATAGTAATGTACGTAAATCAACAATTTCTTCAGCAAAGGTGGGGAACAACCGCCCACACTATCAGAAATAAACATGAATGTATACAGGCCGGTGCATGCCTGGCGCGGCGAGGCGGTGGGAAATTCTCGCCTCAGGGTATCTGAAAGGAAGTACCTTATTGGTACTAATTTTCGCGGGCACTTAATTTCGCGAAAAAAAGGTCGGCATATTTCGCGGGTCTTTATTTTCGCGATTTGGGTGCAAAATTATTTTCTTAGGGAATTAATTTTAGCGAAAATGAAAAAAAAAAACATTTTATTTCAAGAACCACACAAGATCTCCCCTAGTGCAAGGAGGATTGGAAATTCCTGTACAAGTTACAGCTGAGATGGATCTTACCGAAAGGAACAAGGCAATACTTGAAAAGTATAAACAGATTGTCGTTTCAAATTACAAAGAACCCGGGATAGATGGCCATTTCAATGACTGTACAAAAGAGGTGCTGAAAGAACTTGAAGATGACGATAGCGATACAGATGAAGAGGTTCAAAGCAACACAGATAGTGAAATTTGATTGTTAAACTGTTGTTTATCATCTGTAGGTATGCCATAGAGCTTTTACACATTATACACAATACGTAGACATGTGTTTCTTCATTAAATTGAGAAAACAAGAAATATAGGAGGGTATTAAATTTCGCGACATTAAACTTCGCGGGAATTTTTTTTCGCGTCGCTTTAAGTTCGCGATTTTTTTTAAATCGCGAAAATCGCGAAATTAAAGCGACGCGAAAATTAGTACCAATAAGGTATACGCTCAGAAATGAAGCCGCCGTAAGATAATACTGAGTCCTGCAGACTATTAATTACCACGTATAATAATGCCTCCACATAAAATCACATTATGCTTTGACATAATGTTTTTTTTTTAGACTGCTCAAGTCATTTGCTCATAATGAAAAGATCGAGAGCTCTGTGTGCGTCAGACTGGTTTGCTGAAGAAGGGTAATAAGAGAATGATAGCGAGTCTCAGTTTGGAATCAATTTGGCCACTGATTATTAGTCATCAGGTTTTCTCCATTTTCAATTTCTGTAGATAATTAGCAGGTGAAGCCGAGCCACTTTGTGGATACACTGTTACTAAACTATTATTATTATTATTATCCAGGATGATTTATTCATAAAAGTATATGCCTACCTGTGTGTACATTTAAAAAAAATATATATTTGTTATAGCAGGCTGATTATTACAGCTTACAGCTGATGTGGGCCTGCTTTTACTCCTCACACACTCCTCACTATATTAACTCTGTTGGATACACAACGCCCGACTGTTGTTTTCGGAGTCGGGGAGGAAAACGTTCATATCAAACAATTTATTGAGAAAAGTGTCGTTCCTGAGAGCTCCCTGTGATATTCCATATATGGTCAATATATTCCATATTTGGAAAGCAGGACGGATCGTCGAATACTAGAACACGTCCAGGAAGTGTAGCGAGCCGGCAGAAGAGAGGCGGATACAACGTAGGCTACAGGAAGTGCGATTACAAAGATCGAATCATTTTGTGAAGATTCGATAGCGAAATTTGAAAAGGATGAGCGTATGCCTCACTAGCATCTAGTCAGGCCCAAATATTACTCTGAACGACAACAATTGTTTGATATGAACCGGAGAACCCGGAGAAAAACCCTCGAATGTAGATTAGGAAACCAGTTACAACAAATCTATCTCATATACGGTGCCCGAGCCGGGAATCCAACCCGGGACCACAGCGGTGACAGGTGATTGTGGCGGGCAGTGGTTAAGCCATTCCCCGCTCACCTCTGTGGCCCAGGTTCGATCCCCGGACGCGGCGCCGTATGTAAGTTGAGTTTGTTGGTATCTCGTCCTTGATCCGAGCGGTTTTCTCCTGGTTCTCATGTTTTCCTCCTTCTACAAAAACCAACACGCTAAATTCCAATTCGATCTGTGGTTTAGCCGGATCCTGGCTTTGATCAGCCCCTATGGTTGTTTCAGGTCCCGTTAGAAACAGTTCAGTGTTCAATTCAGTGTTTTATCACTGCGCCAACCTGCATCCCCATGCAATAGTCTCCTCCACAGGCATGTCTAAGTAACGGAAACCGCCAGAACCGCCGGCGAAAAAACAAAGAGATGCTTGCGGAGGAGACTACATCCCCATCTATTAAAATTGGCTTTTGTCTAAACGATAGGATATAGAACGGCGTAGCTAAGACATAGGTCATTACCAGATAGAAGTGAATTGTGAGTTAGCGTTTGCTCTATTTTAACATGATGTTTTAACTATTTTAATGTTAATTACAAATTACAAACGCTGGACCAAATTCCTTAGCTTTCACAAGCAAGAAGTAAAATTCAGCATGCAGTTTCCCTTTGTTTTGGAATCATCCTATGTCCTCTGATTTAAATAAGTTCATATATGATATTTCAATTAATGCGTGCAAATACATCTTATTTTGCTACCAGACTGACTTGGCTCCCAATTCAATTCGAACGCAGAAACAAGGCACCACATATCCGAAAGCATCTGTATACGTATTTATTATACGACTTGGCGTTTTAGAGTGCAAATACGGGCTAAAATGAGTGCAAATATGAGACCGTATTACACGGGTCACAAACAGGTTTGCACAGGTTTATTCAACACTTAAAATATTTTGTTAGGGCGCGAGCCAATTGAAATGGGGCTGTTTTAGCGCGCGAAAAATCTTTTTTACAGTGCGCGCTCGCCCCGACATTTGACTTCAGGTTTCTTCTCTCGAGATTTCTTCTCTCAAGATTTTCTTCAAACAGAGCAGTAAGGTAAGCGAAAACAAACCTTTTTTGTTCGTGTTAGCTGTCGTATAATAAACAATTAATTAAACAATTAATTACACAATTAATTCATAAGGGTGCTGACCAATCCAAACGTAGCATTCGGCTCACATGCCTGGATACCTCTGTAAGCCCCCATAAATTGGACTGCGCATGTCCGTGACGCACACTATAGAGCAGGGCCCGGTTGTTCGAAGCAAGGTTAAGCGCTAACCTAGGGTTAAATCGCTAACCCTGGGTTAAACTGTACGGATTACAATTACAGATTTAGCGATAACCTAGGGTTATAGTTAACCTTGCTTCGAACAACCTGGCCCTGAACTCCAATGTTTACGTTTTCAATCAAAATTATTATATAGTTTCCTTTCACAAGTAGTTTACAACATTCGCGTCCGTGTTGCATCCGGCTATACAAATGATTTTTCGCCTCCGGCTCGAGATTGTAAAGGCCGATACAACACTTCGCTCATGTTGTAAAACACTACATACACACTGACTGATTATAAATTCAGTCGGCCGTACTTAGACAGATCATACTAGCGTTTGTTAGCCTGTGTACAGCCGTCCGTCTCCCCTCAAAACTAGTACTCGGGAAGGGACGCCGTCTGTACTTCACGGTCGTTAATCGTGTTCCTTCCTTTGAAGGGATTACGGAGGTCTGTGTACAGGCTAGCGTTTGTTTGATAGAGAACTGATTAATAAAACAACAGTGTCTATATATCTGATTCAACACTGCCATCCATAAATCATCTGTGTTATATCAGATATAGATACTGATTAATAAAACCGCAACGTCTGTATCACTCATTCTGAGACAAGTATATCACAGATACATGCACTGATGTTTTAATAATCAGTTCTGTATACAACCAACACTACGCTAGTCACTGTCGATTAAGGTACAACTCCTGTATTGGTGCATACCGTCGTCTCAACATTATGGAACCTATTTTTCTGTACACTCCGCATGTCCCTGATACACTCTGAAGATATTTTTTACACTTTTCATTTTTCACTTTTCACTTTTCTCAATTACTGATACAACACACACATCCACGATCTGAATTACTGATACAACACACACACATCCACGATCTGAATTACTGATACAACACACACATCCACGATCTGAATTACTGATACAACACACACACATCCACGATCTGAATTACTGATACAACACACACATATCCACGATCTGAATTACTGATACAACACACACACATCCACGATCTGAATTACTGATACAACACACACATATCCACGATCTGAATTACTGATACAACACACACATCCACGCATTTTATAAATACTACTGAGATGCAGATCCGAGCCGGAGGGACGCGAATTTAGTAATACGACAGGGACGCAAATTTTGTTACTTCTAAACCTCAAACATGAAACGCAATATAGCCAACAAAGTCAAGATTTGCTTTAAAAAGAGCGACATTTCTATAATATTTTTGAGGCTTCTAGTATTCTAGTTGAGTGTAGTATTTATTGCAATGAATAATAATCCGGAATAATTCCTTTGTACTTTAAAACAACAATATTTTTTATCTTTGATTTTTAGCTCTACACAAATTTGCATTTCAAATTTCACCACTTCAGTTGTTGGGTTCTTGTAGTTGGGTTAGGTTGAGGCTCTTCTCTCCTAACCTGAGATGGCGCGATTTGAATTCGAAAGCCAAAACCATAAAAGGAGAAACAAGCGTTGCCTGAATAGTATTACAGCCTGTCTTTCATACTCGACCGTGACTGTATTTGTCAATTTATAACATACGCAACAAAATATGTGGATTCTGATTGGTCAATGACGAGTGCATCTAAAGGTTATTGAGTGCACAGTTGCATGCTCTCAGTCAATGTTTGCTCAGTATATTATAAACAAAACATCGCATGAACTCTTCGTGCTATACTTGATATATGGGCACTAAGTGATGTTTTAAAAGTTCTTGCAATTATAAGAACTCAGTGCACATACTGAATCACGTATCGTACTCGCGTTCATGCGATTAACGTCTCATAATTCTGCAGAAAACGCACGCAATAAAAATAAAATGGCTCCCCGGTTGCCCGCATAGTGATTCTTGTTTGGGAGATTTCTATAATAAACAACTTACGAGTTTTCTACCTAGCCTAAAGACTCGTCAAAATACACAACCCAGGGGTGGATCCAGGGTTTGGACTGAGTAGTTTACTCTGACAGACCAATCAACTCATACTCCACCCACCCCACCCCTCCTAGTAATAAACTACCTAAAATTTAGAGGTTTGAAAAAAGTTGAGTAGTTTACGGAAATCACATAAACTACCCTGGATCCACCCCTGCAACCCGTGTTAGCTGGTTAGCCGACTAATAATCCCCAGGGGGTACTGCCATAGATACGGTATGTACCGCCCCAAAGGGTACAACCTGTTTTAGTCTGAAATAGAGTCATAAATCGGTCGAATGTTTCGTTTGGAATGGGGTATGGTCTTGACAGGGAAGTACGATACCTCACATGTTCATATATTTCTCTTGTTATGAAATAGAGAAGAGGTCTGAAAAAGGTATTTTGGTACATTTATTAAACAGTACAGTTGAGAAAACTAAAACATACTATAATAGACCAGTTCACGGTTAATTCCGACATTTTGAATGAAGTGCAAACATGGCGCGAAATACAGTGTTTGTATGGGAATCCGATGCCAAATAATTTATGTAAAATCAAATTCATTTCTGAAATATTCACAGTCTGCAAACTTAAGTTACCAGGTAAAAGATTAACTGATCAAAATTTAAGGGATGTAGCTGTGCTGGGAAGCGTGCAGTCGTGTTTTCAGATAAATCCTGCACTCCTTTTCCTGTTCAACTTTGTTGGAAGGCCAAATTCTTGCTCTGTAAGAAAGTAATAGACCTTTTGCAGGAAACAGTCACCTGCTGATACATCACTTCACTGAGTAACTAATGAATTGCGTTCCTGTTCCCATATTTTTTGCCATCCAGTACAACCACGTAATTGTCATGCTTTTCACGAACTGCTACCTAACAAGCGGGGTAGATTGTTAAGCCAGCATGGTCATGAATATATTCTACCTAGAGCCCGAACTAACTCTTAATATCCGTAATAGTCTTCAGAACTAAGAATGAGGGACATGTAAATAAAATAAAAATGATTTGAAAAAAGTACTAGGGTGGGGTAGTTTGGCCGACATGTAAACTCCCTGACGCCAGGAAAGTAAACGGCAAAGAGGAATCAAATTAAAATGATATTTTCGATTTCGTTGGAATATGCTTCCAGTCGTACGCTTTTTACCTAAAGAAACGGTCTTAAATGCTTTTTTGGTTAAGGATCGGTCTGTTAATAAATATGTTACTATAGTATCGGGCATTTGTTTGTGGGAAAGCGAGATATATTTTTAAATAATCGGTCGAATGGTGCAGGCTTTATTTCACGTGTCAGCTTCGCGACAAACCGCTCCGCCGATCGGGAAACTTCTGGATTAAATTTCGAGCTCGAAAAACAGAAACAAAGCAACGCATTTGCACACACGTAAAAGGAGCAAAATCTGCTTACCTTTCAGCTTAAGGTTTTAAGGTTTCTGAGGTCGACAGAAGTTCGTTTTGCGAAACGAGTCAGAAAAATGTATAATTACGAAGACTGCATGAAAGGCTGATCAGATGGCTGTACGATGTTATTCATTGTATCCGATCATTTCGGTTCGGCAGAACGTGCCTTCTTCAGGAGTTATATGAGCTAAATAAAGAATACGAGTAGCCGTTGATATTATATACAGTAGAGATATACAACGCTGATTGGCTAAGAGAAATATAAAATGGAACTAGGAAAAATGTACTAGAGAAAATAAAGAAATATAGGGCATAATTTGTTTTCAAATTACTTCCGTCATCTACAATTTGATGACCTCAAACCCCTTCAAAATTTAATTTGGTAGAAAAAAATATTTCATATGATTACTAAATATACTTTGTAGACGTTAATAGACAGTGAGCTGGTGTACAAAATCGTCACAAATGGTAGTGTTGTATACCAATTCCTAAAAATGTTGCAATTTACTCGATCATTTATTCATTAAAGACACTAAAATACATACTATGCATTAATTTTTAAATGACTATTCTATTAGCTCGCCACTAGAGGCTTAGTTTCACCGAAGCTCATAAACATGCTGACGAGTACCAATAAGAACGAAACAGCTTCCATGGCAGCGTCCGAGCGCTTTTCATGTCAGGTTTTGCTAGCCGTACTGCAGTTTAGAATATTACACTGTATCAGCTTTGCTGCAGTCTTCCGTCTTCTTATTGTTATATAAAGCTCTATTTTGCATTAAAATACGTTCTATGTCTGATAAAAACAGCAGCTGAAGATCTTATCCTTCTCCAAAGAGTAGTGTTATATTGTGCAAAGAAATCAAAATCAAAATGCCTATTCTATTAGCTCGCCGCTAGAGGCTTAGTTTCACCGAAGCTCATAAACATGCTGACGAGTACCAATAAGAACGAAACAGCTTCCATGGCAGCGTCCGAGCGCGCTTTTCATGTCAGGTTTTGCTAGCCGTAGTGCAGTTTAGAATATTACACTGTATCAGCTTTGCTGCAGTCTTCCGTCTTCTTATTGTTATATAAAGCTCTATTTTGCATTAAAATGCGTTCTATGTCTGATAAAAACAGCAGCTGAAGATCTTATCCTTCTCCAAAGAGTAGTGTTATATTGTGCAAAGAAATCGGCAAAATCAAAATGCCTATTCTATTAGCTCGCCGCTAGAGGCTTATATAGTTTCACCGAAGCTCATAAACATGCTGACGAGTACCAATAAGAACGAAACAGCTTCCATGGCAGCGTCCGAGCGCTTTTCATGTCAGGTTTTGCTAGCCGTAGTGCAGTTTAGAATATTACACTGTATCAGCTTAATTTGCTGCAGTCTTCCGACTTCTTATTATTATTTAAAGCTCTATTTTGCATTAAAATACGTTCTATGCCTGATAAAAACAGCAGCTGAAGATCTTATCCTTCTCCAAAGAGTAGTGTTATATTGTGCAAAGAAATCAAAATTAGTGTAAGGTGTGCCGCGCCGGATAAATTACAGTGATATACGTTTGACTAATTAATTAATTAATTAATTAATTAATTAATTAGTTAGGCCGATAGGATGTCCAATATATGGTTTTCACGTGACGTCATAGCCGCCATGTTGGTGTACCTTTAACAATAGATCCTTCGTTAGCTTCTTTTGTTAGGTACACCAACATGGCCGCCATGCCGTTTGTCATTTGAATCTCTGAGGATTGAGTGAAAACCATCTATAGGCCATTTTGACGATGTTGCGCGCGCAGCTAGAACAATGGCTATCTGTTTTAAATAACAAAAGGCTGGTGAACCAGATTGAGACTTAGCAGCTCGCGTCTATTGTTCTACTGATGCGTGCGCAACATCGTCAATATGGCCTATAGTCCAGTTTCGTATTCGACAATAGACCATTTTCTCAGGTATGCGCACGCAATATTGGCCCGCCAAATCGCTCTTTGAACAATAGCCGCCAATTGTTGAACAATAGCCGATAATTTGAATAACAAAGGCTGTCGGATCAGAACGAGTCTAACAAAAGCTAACAAAACTCACGGCCCGCCAAGAAATACTTCATGTAGGCAGCTTGGATTTAGACTGGTATGTAATCAACTAAAGTCGATTGAGGTATGCTATCCGCCGTGGAAAGCGAGTAGCAGCTGACGTTTCGAGCGTTAGCTCTTCGACAGAGCAAAAAGCTTGGATTTAGTATTGGTTGAAATAATAGGGAGGGTTACAGGAAACCACTACGTGATTCCCATGTGAAGTATTTACCGGCCCGTCAAGCCTGTTGCGTGCGCATACTTGAGAAAATGGTCTATTACCGTTGAATGTGATGACTACGTACACATTTATACAGGGTTAGCCTCATTCTGAAGTTAAACATTCATAAACTGACCAACTCTAGCTGCGTATTGTTGTAGCTTCGGATTCAGTGCTCCTTCTCGCCGGTATTTATGAATATGTAACTTCACAACGAGACTAACCCTGCATAAATGAATCTGTAGTCATCACATTTAGCGGTAATTTTTCAATACGAAACTATCCTATTGCGCCTCTTCCGTAAGAGAAATACCACGCACGTATTTCTGCAAATTTTAAGAGCTGTCGAAAGAAAGTTTTGGTTTTGACCATGCAAATATTCCAAAATGCCAAAATTTGAGCTTATGAGCTTACGACGAAGCGGAATTTCTTCACACTTACTACGTTTATTGAATTTCGTATGATAAAGAAATTTAACTGGTAAATTTTGATTTTGGTTGATCACGTGACCAATTAACGGGGATATCAGATGCAAAGCCCGCCGCACACGAAAGCTATCAGCTTAGCCAATAGGCACGAGAGGTCGTTTGCTAAGCTTTTAGCTCAAGCGCCGTTTGGCACCACACGCAGTGACTTTCACTAAGTCATCCCCTTAGCTAAGTACCTATGTGACTGTTTATTACTTCGCTGGACGTCGCCATTTTGAAATCACGTGAGAGCCTGTGCGTTTTCATTGGTCAATAGATTACGCCAAACTAAGCTGTTAGCTCTCTTCAGCACACACGGTGAGTTTCTCGCATGACGAAGGGCTAGCGCTCGAAACGTCAGCTGCTACTCGCTTTCCACGGCGGTTAGCATACCTCAATCGACTTTAGTTGATTACATACCAGTGTTTATCTTCCCCGCCGACGCAGACCAACACTAGTTTTTACAGGAACTAGTTGCCTATCGTAAAAATATCAAACACGATATATATTTTCCTCGCAGTCAATTAAGGCGAAAAACTAAGTGAAATTCGGCGTACATGAGAGCTATCAGCTTAGCAAACGACCTCTCGTGCCCGTTAGCTAAGCTTATAGCGATACTTACTGCCACGTCATCAATTGTCATTAATGTGCCAACCAGAGATCCATTGGTTCCTGACACAAAACGGCCCTTTCAAATCATGGTTGGCACATTAGCATAACAATTGTAATGTTTATCAACACAAACTATCGCTATAGAACTCTATGTGCGGCGGGCTTAAGAAGTCTTTGGCACGGCGGTTGCGTCGAGGTTGCGAGTTTTACTGGATAAACAAGTAGTGAAATTCAACTGAACTAATTAAGTTCCTAACCTCTAAATGTTTATGTTTATAGACGATTTAACTTTTCTTTACTGTTAAGGAGATATTCAGTGAAGTCCAGAGACAATGAGGTAAGAGAACGAATCCCCCCCCCCCCCCCCCCCATACAATGTTCCAATGATAATTATTTGAAATCTATTTTTAGATTAACAGGACAGTCTGGTTAGTTTAAGAAAGACACCTGATTGGTGTAAAGTGACGCTCTTGTGCTAAGGAGTTGTTTATAACGATGCTATGAGGACTCAAGGATTTAAACAATGGGTAACTAACGGGATTAACCAACCTGAACGAGATAACATAACTTACATCACGCGTTGTGAAACTAAAAATAGATTTCAAATAATTATCATGGGGATTCGTTCTCCTAAGCTCGGTTTCCGTATGATCGCAACGATCGCAGCGAATTTTGATTTATATCTCTGTAAATATACCCGATTTTGCTCTAAGTACACAAAAAACATAGACTCTTTGGAAGATCAAACTGGTATCATCGAACAATCGGCAATGTAAGGCTGACATTTATTTTCTATGGGACAACCATAACATGTTCAGTATTCAGTTTCCATATTTTTATACAATCTACATAGCGCTGACCTCAATTTCTTCCAGTAACGTTTTCCTTACCTGAGGTTGTCACACTGAAGTACTTGTTATAAGTTAAATGATAAAATGTGATCGAAAATACAGAAGTACTGTGCACAACAGAGTGAAAATGTGACGCGGGACATGCAAATGACATGGTCATTTTAAGCCATTTATTGTCTGTTTTAGAAAACTTTAGACGCTTACGTTGGTATATGTTTTTCTAAGCCACAAATAGCCAACTTATTTATGCTTAGGCTAACTAAGCATTTCTTTTAAATGCTATACCCTTCACAGTTTGAACCGAGGCGAGCGAGAAAAGCTATTATCCTAATTGTACACCAGCTCATTGCGACATGTAAAAACAATTCGAACAGTGACGAAGACCAAAAACAGAGTTATAAAATCAAGGGCGGCTTTAAGATTGACTTACAATATCCATGCAATTGTTTGAGCACAGGAAATATTGTTTCCCAGTTCTATCAATCAGTTACCCAAAAAAGTTTAATCTGAAAGGCAAAATGCTTTTTAATATAAAGCTACTATTTTGAATATAATTCGAACAGACTGAAAAAGAAAATATGAGAAAGGTGTATATACATACCTTAATTGAATGTGTCTGCTTTTGTTGAATTGTCTGCTTTTCATGATAATGCGTTGAAAATGATTGCAATCCAGTCCAAGAACAACGAACGAGAGAGCGGTGATGACGTGAGGGAGACCTATCAACACGACGAAAGAAACCGGCCCTGCTCTAAGCATATCCCATGAATACGTCACCGTCGAACAACATCAAGCATCTGCAGCAGAACAAAAACAAAGCGTTGAAGTTGAGATTAAATTAGAGCACAAAGCATGAATAAAACAGGTTTGCGACATTAGCATACGCGTAAGCAACATACGCAGACGCAGTAATGCATTGATCATTAGAAGCGCTTGTTCATATGTCACGTGAGTAGAATAAGTACCGCTAATTACTGGTTATTTCATGTTTTTCTATGGAATACCGGCGAATATTTCATAAGAAATGTGTATTATTTGATATACAACGAGACTTTAGGCGAGTTGTATGCCAAAATAATATGAATTTCGAGTGACATTTCGCCGTTATTCCATAGAAAATCATGAAATAATCATATTATATTATAGGAACAAATTTACGGGAAGATTTATCACGAAAACAAAGTAACTTACCGGACGATAGACTGCGCATTTTCTCGCCGGAAAAAAGGTTTCGCGTTGGCGGACGCGGCTGCAGACTACTTATGTATTCAAAATCTTTAATTCTTATTGGCTGATAAAGAAAGGGCGCGAAATGTCCTGCTTTTTGATTGGCCTGATCTGGCCATGAAATACCGGTCTTTATTATATGGACGATAGTGTTTTACTGAGAAATAAATCACTCATAGAACTCATGCGAAACTACATTCGGATATTGTTTGGCGTATTTTCCATATCCTTACTAGTGAAAATATCAATGACGTCATTTGCCGACTTTTGACCTACAAAGATGGCGGCAGGTTAATGAAAATCACAGAGGGAGATGTAAACATGAGCTGCATGACAATGAATATCCCGAACAAAAAAAGCCAAATACGATCTAAAACTCCGTCTAAATATTTTCCGGTCCAATTCTCGACTGCAACGAAGAGACAAGAAAACCCGATACAGCTTAGGAAGATCGCGAAGAAGTTTGTACTGACAGTGAGTAAAATGAATAGATCAGAGTTATTAGAGTAGTTTAATTGTCCTTATAATAAAAAGAAAATTACACGGTGCTTTGAATATATGAAGTTTGTCCTCTCGAGTCCAAAACATTTCACTCGTTCGCTGCGCTCACTCGTAAAATGTTTTCGACTATCGAGGATAGACTCATATCTTCTCACCACCGTGTAATATTTCTATGTATTTCATAGAAAACCATGAACTACCGCCCTGTATTGCATAGTAAAGCTGAGCTCTGATTGGCTGAAATATAATATTTATAATAATAGGCAATATTTATATAGCGCCATATCACCAGTCTCATGGCGCTTTACATTTTACTGACATATCCGTCAGTGATTTTTTTCGGACTGCTATTTCGGCGCCAATGGCAGCCACGCAGTTTACAATGTTGAGTGTGTGGTTAGTGCAATGGCCAGGTTGCTGTACCGGGTGACAATCCCCTTCTCTTTTTCGAGTAGTACAACAGGTTCTTTCAAGTCCCCTTCAAATACTGATTAGAAGTAGAAGGAGACAAGGCCAACGGCTTATAAACGTCCCTGCCCAAGGACGCGGCCGGGTTCGAACCCCCGACCTCCCGCACTCTAGACCGTGCTCTACCAACTGAGCTAACCAGTGAGGATAATATACACTTATTGACTGGCCCCGAGGGAAACAGGAGAGTCGAGGGAAACAAAACTCAATGGTTTCCCGCGAGCGACCAGTCATTTATTATAAATGTTTTGTTATATAGACATACGTTTTAATACCTGATACAAGCAAGGTTTTAGTCTTCTCTTCGGGAAGCTGCTGCCAGCGTCGCTACGACATTTTTAGCAGCATTTTGTTTGTTTCTTGCATCTTATTTTTATCGATACCAAATTCTTTCTCTCACGCTTGATAAAGATGTAAATTGTTTCTTTGGGGCTGGTTCCATTTTAAACGCTTTCTTTCTTATTTCGACGAAAATCGTAAGCTTTTGATGAAGATCTAGATGTTTTGGTAAACAAATATTTCCCGCCTTTAGCTAGCCAGTGATCAGGTGACCATAAATCAAGCAATGAGGTCGCACGTTATAACTGGAAAACGTATGGCTATAGCGATGTTTCGTGTTGATAAACATTATAATTGTTATGCTAATGTCATCCATGATTTCAAAAGGCCGCTTATGGATCTCTGGTTGGCACATTAATGACAATGGATGACGTGGCAGTGAACATCGCTATATACAATGATATATATACGGTACGGCGTCTGCGTTGCTAGTGAAATAATAATAATATAATGATGTTGACGTAAGCCAGTGGCCAAAACTTAGACCAAAAGGGGAGACTTACTAGGATAATACTTAATCACTTGGCGAAAAGTTGTCGAGATTACCAAATTTCCATGAAAACAAATTGAACGCTTGACCTGATCGTTCAATTTTATCACACAGAAGAAAGTGGACGGAGAATAATAAGAAAAACAGCATAGTTCGAGATTTAAAAACATATATCCTAAACTCAACCCTCTCATATTACCTGCAAAATTACTCGCATAGAGAAGGATGCATATTGAAGCAATCGACGCATTCATATTAAAAATCAAGGTATACCAGAGGAGATAAGAATATGCAGTCTATTCTGAGATACCCCATAGCTTGTAACGATATTTTGTTCCAAACCTTTCCACATCATTAATTATTATCATGATCTGATTGAATAGGATTTGCGGTGAGAAATGGAAAGGAAATATTGGACATTTAGGCACAATTCTTTACATCATGATTATGATAATAATGTTTGGTTCACCCACCCTCATAGCCAATCGGATGAAATTATTCTTCCATTGCGATGTTATTGTCCAAGTCAAACATATTTGATCACTTCTAGCTGGATCTTCGGATTCCCGTTTGATTTAATAAATCTCTGTAACATACCGAACCACTGAACCAAAGTAGAAATTATAGATCAAAAGCAAAAAAATCTGGTAAAATCTCCAGCAAACAGCTTGTCTCCTTTTGATTATTTAGGTGTTTTACAGCTAAAACTCCAATTAAAACAATGATAATCAGCTTCGACTTTTTCCAGATCAATTCAAACGTTTTGAAGCAATTCATTCAATTGTGTTTAGGTTTTAGAAAGCTGAGAATAGTGATGTCTCATGCACGTCATATATTAAGTGGCCTTTTGAAATCATGGATGCACATCAACATAATAATTAAATTATGCTTGGGGCTGTTTGGAGAGCTGAAGGAGACTAATTGCGGGTTCGCGATTAGAGGGAAAAGAACCGATTCGACCTTTGCCATTCCTAAGCCATATAATCCTTTCGTGCCAATTCAAGCAAATTTTGATGTACGTTCAGAGTTGAGGGCAAAAAATATAAGTGAATTATTTATGCTAGCCTTGTAGACCATGAAAAACAACACGACACTTAATCGGTTCGAAATCTTCTAAAGTTTAAACTTCAAGGTCGTATTCAAGGGACCAAGCATTTTGAGCGGCATATATAGCTCTTCTTAAACGTTTTGTGAAACCTTCGCCATTTTTCACGCATATTTTGACTCTTATTTGTCCATTTGACAGGTCTAAAAGGGGCGGCGAGTGCTTCGTTGAGTAAAACACAAAGAAATGCATTTAGCTTTTTAAATGCAATTTCGGTTAATTAAGAGAGCACATCTATCACTTATTGTGATTGGAAAGAATGAATGAATTTTATAAGATTTATTTTGCTGTATTCTATTCAGCTGATACCAGAAGGAGAAATCAGGAAACAAAACTAATGATTGGAAAATATAACTATGTGACGTCATCAGGAGCTTATCAAAACACTAAAATCGAACTATATATCCTTTTATATTTTGTAGAGGTTCGTGATATGAGTTATCACAGAAAATGTAAGGTCGGTAGGATGTTTTGCTTCCGAGTTATAGAGGTTTGAATTGTGTCCCACGAACCTATTCACGTTTCAGATACGGTCGTGAAAAGCAACAGATTTGTACCAAATGAAAGGTTTTTGGCTCAGTATAAATGTTTAGAAGTTCGATTCAATGGGACTTATAGTGAAACCAAATGAGCTGAATGAAATTTTCGCTTTATTTAAGACTTTGAAGTTTTGGTGGCCATGTTGATGGTTCACGGCTATCCATCAGGATGCCCGCCCCATACATTTTACACGGACAATTTCGCATATTCGTTCACCCATAACTCTGTAACGAAATGCTCTTCTGCTTCAAAATTTGGCCCAGATGTGTAGTTTTGATCCCTATTCAAGCTTATAAACATTTTATTTTATTTAGCAATGAAAAATATTTTTCGTGACATCGATGCGACCCAATAGCACATGGTTGCAAACGAAGAATAGATAAGGGGAGGTAAGAGATTATAAACTGAGGCTCCCGTCCACTCTTCGCAGTGTCTAGATAAAGTTCATTGAGAACTGAAGTGCAGATCGAACGTATTGAACCGGCATTGGGCTTCCATAATTAGAATAACGTGGCTACATTTGCTTGCTTTTGCAGAAACTTTATCGAAAAATGTGTTGATTCTTAATATCTTAAACCATAATCTTCAAATTCTGCCACAACACTCGGATTCCTACTGTAGAAAAACTTGAAGCTTAAATTACTTTCAATTTGCCTGTTTAGCACATCAATAGAGCTCTTAAAGAACGGCAAAACATTTTAAAATAATGTTTTGGTACAGATATAACGCCCAATTTTTACATCTTAGCCATTTGCTCGAATATATATCACATTTATTCATTTAACCTATTTAAATTATTTTACCTTTTTGCTGCTAGTAAAATTAAGTAACAAACTATTCAATTTTTCTAGATTTTCCTTTTCGCAAAAGTCAAAATTCTACTACAATATCATGTTTATATTTTGCTAATCCCACTTAAAAAGTGTCTTAAAAGAGACTGCAGCAGTCAAAATTGCTCTATTTCTGAAACCTTCGGCTTCAAGACTCGTTTATTCCCAGAGGAACAAGAAAGTCTGTGTTAACATTTTTAAAAGGAAGTATACCCTATTCATCAAAACATATTCCTGTTTCAATAGTTTATCTACACGTATATGTACATAAAACATTATCATTAGTGTATGAAGTTTGAAGGTAACTGATTACTTTCCTACTGTTCATATGAGAATATTCCCTGATCCTTTATAATTAAATGGTCATAATTATACAGCAATAGACCAGTTCGCGGTTAATTCAGACATTTTGAAAGAGGTGCAAACATTGCGCGAAATATAGTGTTTGTATGGGAACCGACTGCAAATAAAATCCGTAAAATGGAATTTCTGAAATATTCTTCAGGTACAAACTTAAGCTACCAGGAAAAAGATTAACTGATCGAAATTTGAGGGATGTAGCTATGGTTGGAAGCCGTGCAATCGTGTTTTTAGTTTGCCATACAGTTGTCTGTAAAAACAAGTCAAAGTCCGCGGGAAAATTTATTTGGCATCGGATTCCCATAGAAACACTGTAGTTTCGCGCCATCTTTGCACCCCTTTCAAAATGTCGGAATTAACCGCGAACTTGTCTATTGTATAGAAAACTAACATTTGTTTTATGTTAGGAAGAGCAACTAAATCCTGCAGCTCAAATTTTACCCATTTTATATTGATACTTGTCATATCTCGTTATTCTGAAAATGTGATGGTCTTGTGTTGAATAGTCACTAAATGTGAAAGTCCAAAACCGCTAACTGGTCTATTATATTCTCCATATTTATCTAGAACTGAACACAGGTACTACTGTTTGTAATATATTAAGTACCCATAATGCTTAAGGAACTGTGTCAGTACCCAGAGTGCTTAGCGTAATAAAGGTGTGTTGGGAACCGCCAAAACTAAAGGACTAAATACTACATTTTGGCGACGAGGATCGGACGATCTTCCACGGAAATCGACAGTGCAAGGTTTTGAGACAATACTGTGTGTGTTGTGGTATACAGGATGACCAGCACTGGTGCGAGTGGACTGTTTGGGCGCGTTGGCGAGTTCAATGCCGAACGCGAAACATTCGATGCTTACAACAACATTGTTGAGACAACGGGAGAGGGAAGCAATCAAACCAATCTAATAGCAGCAGACAGGAAACATGCAATTCTCCTTACCGAAGTGGGACTGGAGGTTTACTTGACCCTTAGCAGCTTGGTGGCGCCTGCAAAACCCAATTGAAGGACAAGCCATTCACTGACATTGTACGGGTCTTAGAGAAACACTACAATCCGAAACCGCTTGAAATTGCACAGAGCTTCCAGTTCGGGACCCGGAACCAAAAATCCGGAGAATCAGTCAGTGATTATGTGTTGGCTCTGAAGAAATCGGCGGTTTATTGTAACTATGGCGAATATTTGAATCGGGCGCTGCGAGACCGGTTCGTGTGTGGGTGGAACAATCCAAAGATACAAAACAAACTGCTGAATACTGAAGACCTCACGTTTGAAAGAGCCTGCCGCATAGCTAAGACCATGGAGATGGCGAATATGAACACCCAGGAGTTTCACCCGTCAAGCAACGAAACCAATCACATAAACAAGCTAACAGAACAAGGCAGTAAGAACACTGAACAATCAGTATGTCCTAGGTATGGGGGTAATCATTCAGGTCAGTCTTGTAGATTTAAGTCAGCAAAATGCTACAAATGTTCAAACATCGGGCATGTAGCATCTGTCTGCCGCAGTAAAGAGGGCAAAGGCAAAGTCCATAATGTACAAGCCTCCGAATTAGGAAATGATGCGCATGAGAATGATGACGAATTAGGCATATATTCCCTGTATTCGCTTAACACAAACAAGCCTAATCGCAACAATTACACCGTGGAAATTAAAATCAACGGGAAGCCGTGTAAGACGGAGCTGGATACTGCTGCAGATTACTCCATAATGAGCCAAAGTGAATATCTGGAGAAATTTGCAGAAAGATCCCTGACTCCTTCAAAAGTAACACTGAAAACGTACACGGGCGAAGTGCTTAATGTGTCAGGGGAAATGCAGTGTAATATTGTATATAAGAGCAAACAGTATCTTTTGCCAATTCTGGTAGCCAATTACAATGCCAAGCCGTCCCACCTTACTTGGTAAAAACTGGCTGGGTCAAATCAAGTTAGAGTGGGGAGAGATATTTATTGTCTCTAATGGAGAGCCAGTCAGTGCTAAGAGTCAACTGAATGATTTGTTGTCTAAACAAAGCGAATTGTTTACAGAGAGTTATGAAGGCACGAAGGGCCTTGAGGCACATATTACCATGAGAGATGATGCAAAACCTATATTTGTGAAAGCGCGTAGGATCCCGTATGCTTTAAAGGAAAAAGTTGAGAAAGATTTAGTGAAACTGGTAAAGCACGGGGTGATTAAGGAAACTGACAAGTCGTGTTGGGCTAGCCCAATTGTGATTGTGCCGAAGGCTGATGACACCATTAGAATTTGTGGAGATTACAAATCAACCATTAATCAGTCAATTGAAGATAAGCAAAATGTCCTGCCCACCACTCAGGATTTATATACAGCACTAGTTGGCTCCAAGGTATTTAGCAAACTCGATCTGTCACATGCATATGCCCAATTGAATGTTGACAAAGAAAGTCAGGAATATTTGACAATCAGTACTCACAGAGGTCTCTATTCCTACTTAAAACTGCCCTATGGGGTAAAGTCATCCCCAAAAATATTCCAGGCAAAAATGGATCAAATTCTTCAGAGGAATAGAGAAATGTGTATACAAACAAGATGATATCTTAATAGGGGGAAATGACTGGCAAGAGAATCTTAAGATACTCGCTGAAGTTTTAGACAGGCTACACAAATACAATTTGCATTTGAAATTGACCAAATGCGAATTCTTGAAACCTGAAGTGGTTTATCTATAGGCCTGAGATTAAGTGCTGAAGGGTTGCAACCAGTGGAGGAGAAGATCGATGCAGTGAAGCGAGCTCCAGCCCCACAAAATGTTAGCGAACTAAGGTCCTTCTTGGGCATGGTCCAATATTATCATTCCTTCTTGCCAGGGCTAGCCACAACACTAACACCGCTGCATAGGCTTTTGCAGAAAAGTGTTCAATGGGAATGGACAGAGGACTGTCAGAAGGCGTTTGTAACCTGTAAGGAGGGCCTCACCAGTGATTCGCTGTTAGTCCACTATGATCTGAATCGCCGTGAGCTAAGGTTAGCTTGTGATGCCTCAAGTTATGGTTTGGGGGCAGTACTTAGTCATGTGATGGACGATGGCCAGGAGAGGCCAATAGCTTATGCCTCTCGTACACTGACTTAGTTCGAGTGAGAGAAACTATGCCCAGATAGAACACGAGGCCTTGTCTATCATATTTGGGGTTAAAAAGTTTCACCAGTTCCTTTATGGACGGAAGTTTACATTAATAACGGATCACCAGCCATTATTAGCTATTTTAATCCCCAAAGCTGCAATTCCCACACTGGCAGCCGCCCGTATGCAGCGTTGGGCTCTCATCCTTTCAGCATATGATTATCAAATCGAATATATATAGGAGATTTGATAAGCACAGCAACTGCGATTCACTCTCCAGATTACCCCATGAAGACTCTAAGATAGGCAGTGAAAGTGAAATCTACAGAGTAAGTGCTATTGACAAAGAATTCCCAATAACCGCAAAGGATATTGGGAAGGCCACATTGATGGACCCGGTGCTTAGCAAAGTACTGGACTGGGTAATGATGGGGTGGCCGGAAGAATGTAAAGTGGAAAATTTGAAACCCTACTACACCCGTAGACACGAGCTTTCTTGTGAACAGAATTGCATTCTGTGGGGCTCAAGGGTAATTATTCCCCAAGTATTGAGAGAGAAAATGCTACAGGAATTGCATTGGGAGCACCCTGGTATTTGTGCAATGAAAGCAATAGCCCTTACCTGCGTTTGGTGGCCCAAGATGGATGAAGAAATTGAGAGAGAAATAAGATTATGTACCGTTTGTCAGAATGTAAGGAGCTCCCCACCTATAGTGCTCCTTTGATACCATGGAAATGGGCCACGCGACTTTTTCAGCGCATCCACATTGACTTTTGTCAAAAGGGCAGTGACTATTTCTTAGCGGTGGTTGATAGTCATTCGAAATGGATCGAAGTACGGCACATGACCTCAATCACCACAGTGAACACCATAGATGAGCTACGGTTTATATTTGCCCAACACGGCTTGCCAGAAGAAGTGGATTCTAGGAAGGATAGCTAAGGTCTGCGGACCCAGAACTTATCTGGTTAAGACAGGATATAAAACTAGGTATGTTCATGCTGATCATTTGATTAGAGCTCATAATAAAGTGCCAAATGAAACTAGAGAGTTGGAGATAACTGTCCCTGCGGCTGGGATATGTGAGCAATCTACCCCGTCTGAAACTGGGATAGCACTTATACCCAGTGTACCACAGCCGCCAGTCGGTTTCTCAGATGAAAATAAGGATCCTAGTCTTAACGGGGATAAAGGAAATACACCATCGCCCATTGTATTGAGGCGATCAGAGAGAGTCCGAAAACCTGTTGACCGACTTAACCTGTAGTTAATACTATTGCTAATGGTGTTGTTACCTGTTGTAAGTTTATATCTTACTCCTAAGGGGAAAGCAGTGTAATATATTAAGTACCCATAATGCTTAAGGAACTGTGCCAGTACCCAGAGTGCTTAGCGTAACTTGATAAAGGTGTGTTGGGAACCGCCATGTTGTTTCCTGCCTCGTGTATTGTCAACCTAAACTAAAGGACTAAATACTACACTGTTTTAACGTGGTCTTCCATGTGGTAGTATTTGGGGTGGGATCCCCTACCCTTAACGTCAACTTCGTATAAAATTGTACCATAAAGGTATTCCTAAAGTCCAAAAAATATTTTCTTAACATCCAGACCAATACCCCCTACCCCCTACTCCCTTAACGTCCACATGACGTTAAGAAAAAAGTTTTTGATTTTTCGGCGATCCCTAGGGGGCAACAATTTCTGGCAACTTGTCTCGCTACAATATTGCATTGCGAGCCAGTGAAGCGCGATGTTGCACGTATTACCACCCACTCGAGCAACTTGTCACGCAAAAAATGTCCATGTTGCAAGTTGCAGCAACATCCTGTTGCACAAACTTTTGGTTACCACCTGGCGCTGCAACATGTCGCGCAACAGTGGCCGCCATCTTGTTTCAACAAACAATTAGTACGAGCTATTAGCCAATTACAGCGCCGGATTCATTCATGCTTACCACAACTTGCAACACGAAATTTGTTGTGTGACAAGTTGCTCGAGTGCTAATATTCAACTCGCAACGCAACATTGTTGCGAGACAACCTGCTAAAAATGTTGCCCGTATTACTCGAGTTTTAGTTCCTTTACCAGAATTATCTTCCAAATTATGACAAATTAGCTAGAAGGCGGACATTAAAAATGTGGTCAATACAAATCTATATTACGAGATCGTATAAAAACAATGGTAACAAACAATTATAATCAGTTCATCAAAATGAAAGTAGTTTGTATACAAGCCATAAAAGCTAAGGTTCTTGTCGCTACGATGACTTTCTGAAAGATACATGTACGCGTTTAATGTGACGGAGTTGTACTGTGATCTAATTGAATAGATTAAGAGGCTCAATTTTTGGAAGCCATTCTGAGTGTTGCTCAGCCCTAAAAATGCTGTTTACCATATCCTATCCCAGACTTGAAGCAAAAAATCTATACCCTATCCCAGATCCCGAACAGTTTAAAATTAAAATTACACTACAAAAGCCGTTGTTTTGTTTTAATATGGTATTTTAAGCTTTAGTTTGGTCGAGAGAGCGCTAAGCATGGCGCCAACGACAAGTATATCATAATCCATACCCTTTCCCAGATCAAAACCGTAAAAAGGATACCCTATCCCAGACCTCGGCAGCTCAAAATCCATACCCTATCCCGCGGCACATACCCGTCAGGCCATACAAGGGAGTACCCTCCCCCCCCACCGGGAATTGTACACAGTTTTGGATGTACCAATTAAAGTGATGCGTATTAGATGAATAAGGTGGTGGGGTATTGTGAAGTATTAAATATTTTCATCATTCTTTGCTCTTTGCCATTTTACGAGACAAATAAAAAAAACAGAACCCAGCCGACTTTCAGCCATGACCGGAATGGATTTTGAAAGCCTTCGGTTGTTTGGTCGTTCGATAGCTATCAGTAACACTGGCTTCTCTGCCACATTACTTCCTACCATAAACCTAATTTTATGGTCGCCACTCGACCATCGATTTGTATCGCTCTGTGAGTTAGATTAAAATTCAACTGGCTAAATAACATGCATATTGGAAGAAGATACTGCAAGAGTCTAGCTAAAAAGCTCAGCAAATCATTATTTGAACTTTTGAGAAATAAAGAGCTTTAAGATTCTCTGTTTACTCTATATGTGTCGAATGTATGCTATATATAATTCAACATTGGTACTTAATGTATATATCTTTAGCTCAAACCTCCAGCGAAGTAGCTCTAAAGTTTAGCAAAAACAATCTTTCCATTTCTGTGTACTTTGTACTAACACGCTCTCGGGTATTTTCTCAGTGGCTTCGGCTTATATTCATGATCATGAAGCAACTTTATCTCGTGTGGAGTTTCGTGTGAGATGAGCGGTATCGATAAGCAAAACTTAAAAAACATAACAATCTGTTTATCAGAGGGAAAGAATTAAGAACGGGGAATGCATAAACCGTTACGTAGATAATATTACCAAATCACAAGACAGAACGCTCACACGAAATGGCAAAGACTGAACACATACCATTCGATTCGTTAGTCATTCTCCAGCGATTACTCAGTTCAGTGGCGGCCGTTGCTTTGCTGTAGAAGTTTAAATTATAGATGTAATTTAACACAAGAGAGTATAATCTCGTAAAGTTGGCCAGTGGTCGAGCTTTGTTTGATAGCCTGCTCTGCCTTTTTAATTTGCATAAGTACATCGAGGGAAAATTACCGTAAGAATAGGGTATTCTTTTCCTTTAACAATTACTTTTTAAATTATTCTTTTGAGCAACTGAATTAGATTATAAAGACCGTTAATATACTACTATTCATTCCATTTACCTCAATGCTTGGTTGACTACATACGAGCTTATTACCGATTATAACTGTCAATCCATAAAGCTCGCCGCTAGATCAATTCCAAATGGCACACTCGCGCATAGCCAAACCAGACTAAATAACTGAGTGTTGAATTGAATGCATTTATTTGCGGTAAAACCCCCCATAATGTTTATCGATATGTAAAGCCGTCGATACACAATACCATATCTGCTAGGCCGACACACAGAGTTTGCGATTCCGCAAAGACAAATCTTAAATCAAAGTGCTCATGATAAGCTCTCCCGGTGAGTTCCTAGATTTTCTACCTCATTTGACAGTAATTTAACACACCTACTTTCTAATAAAACACAATTCCTCTTTTGGGTATCCTAGGCATGATAAAATTGAAAGGCTTTGGCAAAAGCTGCAATTACAATTCATAACTTCATGTACTGTGCGTTATATATAGTATACTGGTAGATGAGAGGGTCTGAATTGGGGGGGGGGAGGGAGGGGGTACTACGTGTCAGTTGTCAGGTAAAATTTTGGTCATTTGTCTGCAGTTGTAAGTTAGCCCTAGGTTAATCCTTACTAGAGAAAATTTACAATGTTTGACGAACAAAAACGAATTTGTCAGCTGACAGTAATATTTGATTTGTCAGCCGAAACAGTTACAAAATTCATCATTTGTCAGTTCTCAGTTAATGTGTATATGAATTAAACACATATTTTTATTTTATTAAATTTTACTCTTGCCTAATAAGTCATTTTGTGCAATAAAAAAAAAATTGGAGAGCGCAAACATTATTCTTTTTCCTGTCAAAGTCAGTAACATCGTGCGACAATTTTTAAAGATATCAACGTCAGTTGATTTTCACATCTATCGGTCGTCTCCGTGAATACTACAACATACAGTGCGTTTTTGTCTAATTTTCTAATTTTGTCTTACAAGAGGGGCATTGCCATCTGTCATATTGTTTCTTAAGGAAACCATGCCGTCGGCCATATTCTTACTTTTATGAATATAAATGTGCAAATCAACTGACGTCACGCATGTGATTAACATATCTTTAACAGCATAAAAATTTTCGCATGATTCTTCCTGACTAAGACACGAAAAAGAACAAAGTTCGCGCACTCCAAATTTATTTTTAAATGTAATAAAATAAATCAACAATTTTAAATTCATATACACTTTAAAGCCGCTTGTCAATTGTCAGTTAACCCCTTTCAGACCCTCAGATGAAGATAGTTTAAGTTGTGCATTAGCTTTCTCGATTTTATAAGATTCCAACCATTAATATTCCGCCTTCAGTGCAGATGCTTCTTAAATTGTATTTTGTCTCAAATTGCATTGAAAGAGCAATGTTTCATATTTCTCGTTTCTGACTTGATCATAAAGCTATTTGCATGGTAATTCAAAAATAATATCACTTTATTTAGTATTTTATGTGTAATTAGTCTGTTTGTCATGCATAGCTTGGCTTGTTTCTCTTTCCCTGTTTGCAAACAAACTGAATCCTTAATTGCCCTTTCTGAAACGATCTCGCATCGATAAATTGACGTGACAATGTGAAAATCCTTTAACAGACAAATTCAAAAATCAACTTTCAATCTTACACTGCGCATGTCTGGAACTATCACGACTCATTTCAGTTAATTTGAGCGTCCGCACAAAAACGATAGCGTTTTCAAATATTTCTAATCAGGAGAGTATTTTCATCGAAACTCTGATACATCGTTTCCGACGGGAGATACTTGTAAAAGCGCTACAAAATCTTTGCGTTTTAAATCGAAAACGTATTTGTGTGTACCGCAATTCGATAATATATGTATCATTGTATGGCAATTTGCTTTATAATCTAGAGTTTTTATATAAACAGTATTAAGTTGATAATTCATACTGAAAAATTTAAAAACTAAACTGACTTAGCCTATTTTTAAACAACCTCCGTGTAATAAAAGCAAAGTAGTGCCATATTTGAGGCTTTTAAAATAATAATAACAATTTATTAATCCTTATACTGAGATAGTACATTGGAGTTTCAGGACATAACAATTCTTACCTAAGTTAAAATAATTAGGTAACTATATTTTTTCTACTAAATTAAGTATATCATACAAATTCTTCGCGTAAATCTTTAAAATACATTCGTCATTCATTGCTAATAGATACAGAAACAAGGACCTCTTATCAAATAACCGAAAACTATCATTAATGTTACAGAGGTTACTAATAAAATCCTATCAAATTTTCATGAAATTAACGTTTTTACAAGACATTGAATAATGAAGCTCATCACCTGCTTCATTGGAGTTACAAAACGAACAAATACGTTCTTCAATAGGAAATGGAAAACTGAAAACACGATTGTACGCTTCCCAGCACAGCGCTACATCCCTTAAATTTGGATATGTTAATCCTTTGCCTGGTATCTTAAGTTTGTATCTGAAGAATATTTCAGAAATTCGATTTTACGGATTTTATTTGGCATCGGATTCCCATCGATTCCCATAAAAACACTGTATTTCGCGCCATGTTTGCACCCCTTTCAAAATGTCGGAATTTACCGCGAACTGGTCTATAGGAGTGTTACTTAGTGTACCGCCCGGTTTCTTTAGGCATCTTATGAGCTGAATCCTAATTTTAGACACAGCCTTACGATGTGTACTATTCGTAACGTAATATAAGTACCTTTCAAAATTCATATTTGACTTAAATGAATTAAAAGTACATAGTTTTCTGTTATAATACCATAGAGGACAAATTAATCCCTAATTTCAACTTGAAATTTCACGCGTAATTTGTAATTTCACATGTGATACTTCAAACACCGCCTACGTCCGCTTAAAATATTTTTTTCTGGATCGTAATTAATGCCCTCCATAATATTTTTTGACAAACACGCGTGAAATTTATCCCTAATTTCACTCGTCCCCATTTGATTACTTATACTTATGAATTTGACTTTGCCAGAAACTCACATAGAAATTGGAAAGCTTAGACTTAAAGTGCCACTACGACGAAAATTGACCATTTCAATTTGCCACTTTTTCAGTGTCAATAGGTCAATCAGTATTAGAAATATCCGAAATAGTAAAAAATATTCCCAAATGGGAATGTTAAACCACAAACGTTTTGGAGAGTTTACCGGTAAAATCCTGTCTACCATTACTGGAAGCCGTTCTCAGTATTCAGCGGAAGTGATGTCATACACTTAACACGACAACCTCGTGGCGCGAAATAGTGTGCATAAAAAAGTAGCCAACCTCGCAAAGATAAATATAACTTTCTCCTTATGTACGTGAAGACGTTTTTAGTAGAAATATGCCTCCAGGCATTGTGTTCTGCAGGCGAGCGTTAAGTGTATGACATCACTTCCGCTGAATAAACTTTTGTTTAAAGCTGAACAAAGGTAACGGCCTCCAGTAATGGCGGACGTTTAGATTCAATTCGGGGCTAAAAAAATAAGACTTCCTGTCGTTGTATCGAAAAAAAATTTGAACTGGTAATAATATATCAACTCTACTTTATGAATATGCAAAAACATTGATATGTCAAAATTTGATCGTAGTGGCACTTTAATCGTTCTAATAAATGCACCTATATGAGAGGGAGATATATGGAGATCCGAAATATGACCATAGCCACATAATTGTAGTATTGAGTTTATGAAAATGACACAACTGGAATTTGAAGACAGACAAGACTTCGAAGCTTTGCCAACGAGAGTGTCATTAAAATCAGCGCCTTTTAAACGTAACCAATATTTCAAAGTCAATATTGCGAGGTGTTCTTCCTAATTCTGCGTATACTGCTTTTTTGTTTTAAATGTGTTTATGTCATTTCGATGGCTGGAATGGTCAAGCTATGAACAAAGTATTCTAAAGGAGTTCTATCTTTACGTACTTTTACTTATTTGACATCTGTGACATAACTGTCGCATTGCCGAATTGAAAGAGTTCTACTCCGTCACGTACTTGGTGGCGGCGAACCATCGCAACGCAACGTAAAAGGTGTTGAATATTCACAACCAGTTTGGGATGGCTTACGTTTATATGGAAAACAACTTCAAGTCATTGGTAATCAAGAATATGACTGAGTGCGAGCGCTGAAAAAAAGGCGGGAACTCAACAGAGCATACGATCTACATATATAATTTAACATGTGTTTGTGCAATTCCTATTTAACAAGATTAAAAATTTGCAGGCCTCACAGTAAATAATTAAATAGGATCAATAACTAATATGAATACACAAGTAATATATATATATATATATATAATAAAGAAATTTATCCTCGGACTGTTAGGATAGGTAAATGAATATCTACACTAAAGAAATTTAACAGAGAAGTGATGCGAAACACTTTAAGCATACATGTAATAAAAATATATTTATTTCCATTGAATAATATGAGCAATCCCTTAGTTCTGTACTGTCACCATTCCCAATAGAGATCAGAAATATTTTAGTTTTGTTTTGACGTCTTGATAGTCTATCTTCTTCTATAATTATTCTAAACTGTAAATAGGAAATACAATGTATTTTAGTACTCTGTATGTAATCACTAATAATTCAGTAGTTAATCTGTTTTCGCTCTAATATTATTACTTTAATCTTTTTTTGGCATCACCACCCGCCACGATTAGCCTCTGCTTCTGCGAGTTAGTGTAATCTAGGATTTGTACCTACAAGAGACAAATTCTATTTACAAGATGAAACGATTGAAAATATCTGTGACATAACTGTCGCATTGCCGTATTCACAGACGTTTGTCAAGCTATGAACTCGGGAGTTAGAAAAAAGTAAACAGTTGGCCTCACGTCCGCGGAGATTTAAAAATTCCAAAATCTGACCGTTTTCCGTAAAACGACGTAAGCCGGTCTCAATATTTGTTTACGCGAGTTGGAACCGATCTTAGGCCCCATCACGCAAACGTCGAACATTTCATGCACCGCCTGTAGATGTACATTTGAGCACGAACCTAAAACAGTCAAAATAACATGTAGAAATCCTCTATGCTTTTAAATAACAATGTATTGGCAATAGCACTTGTACTGGCTTGTTTTTAAGATTTAACACCTCTTTATAGCAATTTTATAACGGATTTAAAGATTTTTGCGCGCAAAGGATTGTGGTGAAATGTACAGCAGACATATTTTTAGGTGCGGTGGATTGAAACTAAAGATACTTAGGCGGCTTCTTTTGATCTCATTAAGTTATTAGGCGGTTTCTTTTGATCTCATTAGGGCATTAGGCGGCTTCTTTTGATCTCATTAGGTTATTAGGCGGCTTCTTTTGATCCCATTAGGTTATTGGGCGGCTTCTTTTGATCTCATTAGGGTATTAGGCGGCTCATTTTGACCTCATTAGGTTACTAGGCGGCTTCTTTTGATCTCATTAGGTTATTAGGCGGCTTCTTTTGATCTCATTAGGTCATTAGCCGGTTTCTTTTGATCTCATTAGGTTATTAGGCGGCTTCTTTTGATCTCATTAGGTTATTGGCCGGCTTCTTTTGATCTCATTAGGGTATTAGGCGGCTCCTTTTGATCGCATTAGGTTATTATGCGGCTTCTTTTGATCTCATTAGGTTATTAGGCGGCTTCTTTTGATCTCATTAGGTCATTAGGCAGCTTCTTTTGATCTCATTAGGTTGTTAGGCGGTTTCTTTTGATCTCATTAGGTTATTAGGCGGCTTCTTTTGATCTCATTAGGTTGTTAGGCGGCTTCTTTTGATCTCATTAGGTTATTAGGCGGCTTCTTTTGATCTGATTAGGTTCGGCGCATGAAAGTTCGACGTTTGGATCGGGCTTTAGGATGCCCAGTGCACGACCCTATCAACTTAATCTTGTTTTGAAATAGCTGTAATTTATATAGTATAACCGGAGTACGTCTAAATAAGCATATTTGATGACAGATGGCCAACATTAAAATGCAACGAAATACTGCTTTGGAAAGAAATTCAGAGTGACGTTGAGTTTCCTTATAATAATAATAATAATGCAATTTATATAGCGCCTATACATTGCTGTTCTAGGCGCTTTACAATGGAATAGACCTAATAAATAAAAAATATAAAAAAATTCTGAATAATTACAAAATACTATATTACATATTAAAAATCAGATTAATAATAAATACTAATAATGCTTATATAAAAATATGACTAAAAGGGATATAAAAACAGCACCGTTAATTTAACTAATTACAAATTGTAAGCAGCTTTAAAAAGATGTGTCTTCAGCCTAGACTTAAAAATAATTACATTCTCACTCAACTTAACATTTAGTGGCAATGCATTCCACAGTTCAGGAGCAGCTATGGAAAAGGATCTATGTCCATAGGTCTTCAAATTGTAAATAGGCTTATTAAGGCGTAATACAGCATTGGATGAACGGAGTTGTCTACGTGGTCTATATAACTCTAGCAACTCCTGCAAATACTTAGGTGCTAAATTATGTAAAGCCTTAAAAGTAAGTAAATTAATCTTAAACACAATTCTCAGTTCCACAGGCAACCAGTGAAGCTCTTTAAGCGTGGTAGTGATGTGATCATGTTTACATAAACAAGCTATAACACGTGCAGCTGCATTTTGCACATATTGAAGTTTCATAATCTCATGTTTTGGCAGGCCGTATAAAAGCGAGTTGCAATAATCCAACTTGGAACTAACAAATGCATGAATGAGAACCTTGGTAGTATCGAAACTAAGATATTTCCTAATTTTAGCAATATTGCTAAGGTGGTAAAAGCCAGACTTAACAATACAATTAACTTGGTAAGACATGGACAAATTGTGTACGGTCAGTCAAATACGATTGGAACCAAGCAAGTGCGTTTCTTCTAATTCCAAACTTAGAGGAAAGTCTTCTAAGCAAGATCATATGATCCACAGTATCGAATGCCGCGGATAAATCCAGCAATAGCAGAATAACACAGCGATGATTATCAATCGCCCGTAGTGCATCATTCTGGACGCGCACCAGAGCAGTTTCACAACTGTGACCTTCCTTATATGCAGACTGAAGGGCTTCGCCGAGGTCATTCTCACGTAGATAGTCTTTCAGGCGCACTGCAGCTGCCTTCTCAATAGCTTTAGACAGAAACCTTAGATTCGAGACTGGCCTGAAATTAGGAAAAAGTTCAAAGTCCAGAGATGATTTATTTAATAAGGGAGATAAAACCGCTTGCTTCAAGGAGGTAGGCATCTTACACAGTTCAAAGGATAAATTCACAATCTGGGTAATGATCGGTGATAAATCAGACACACAGCACCCAAGTAATGTAGCAGGAACAGGGTCCAGATAGCATGATTTAGAGACACCTTTCTTAATCACGTCCAGAAGTTCAGTTTCAGTCATAGGTGTGAAATGTACAAGTTCACAGTTCAATGAACGTTGTCCAATCGGTCGAAAAAAGGGAGGTCATCTTCCTGGACAGAGTCGAATTGATCCCTAATTGCAACAATTTTATCAGAAAAAAAGTTTGCAAAACTGTTGCACAAGTCAACCACAATCACCTTGCTGATTAATTAAATAAAGTTTTGAACTCAAGCTTTTATATAATATTAAACGGATGCACACCAACCTAACAGTTTGGAAGCAATGGCATTCTTCTCGAGTTCTAGAGTTTTGATTCTTGTTGTTTTGTTTCAGACAAAAGTTGAACTAGGCCGGTTCCGATCCGTTCGATTAGCAGTCTTACTTGTATCAGGGAAAAAGTGAGTAATGTTGCGCGAAGTGCATAAACTTATTTCAAGAAATGTTGCAGCACATAGTCAATAGGGAAAAGAATGTAGGAACATTTCAAAAGCGAAATGGATCGTGGTTATAACTGTAGCAAACTGTGCGGAACACCGCCTAGATTAACTTGGCTACGAATTCGAAAATGGATTTAACGAAAAACACTAATATTTGTCTTGCAGTTTTTAACTCCGAATTCTCCAGACATTTCAGCTACATCCACAATTTATTTCGGTCTGGGAATGTCCTATCAGTCCTATATGCTTAGTCCTATTGAGTATGGGAAGCGAGCCCACAAAGAGATGCGGCTATTTTCTCAGACTACATGTATGTATGTACTGTTTCGGTGTGAGAACCTTTCTTTGAATATAAATGTACACGAGTAGCTGTGTCTCGTAATCTTACTAATCATTCACTCTGTGGCTAAATATTTTCTCTGTGGTTAATCTATACTGGGCCAGCGCATCTCGACTAGTCGTTTGTTTACAAATGCTTTTCTCTTGAAATGTGTATTTAGTGATCGATCTTGTTTAAGGAAACCTACGTCCCAGCTCTCAGATCTGGTTCCACAACCCTGATTACGAATAATCAATTTGGCGTGTCGGTTTGAACTTCAAAGCCAAGCCGAGGAACTTTATTAGCTTCCCAGAACTTAAAGTTATGAGATTTTAATAATAGAAAGACAATGGCGTTAGCGTTAATCCGTATATTACTACAATGCAAATGATTATTGTCACTGCCAGCCGAGAGAAGTATGAAATTTAATGCCATTTTAATGTTTTAAAATATCTAAAGTTAGCTGGCGAACTCTTGCTAAATGGGACTAATTGAAATCGTCCATCTGTTTTTTGGATGTTTTTTGATTTTCAAAATTCGTAATATACAACTTACAAGAGCGAACTGAATAAAAATAAAATAGATTCCGAAATTATGTTTTGTTTTATATTTCGGATTTATAAGTTATGCTAAGAACTAGTGCCTTTCGTTTGAAAATTAAGTAAATTAAAATGACTGAGAGGAAATTCCCGTATTTATCAACGAATAAGTGGCTATTACTGCCAAGTTCAGTGTAAGGAGCAATAAAGCTCAATTGCTTAATGAATACTATTTAGAGCGAAAACGTACTTCAAAAGATCGCATTTGAATCGCTTGAGAGCTAGTGCAATAGAAATAGTATTGAACTCTTCACGACCATCCCTTAAAAGATTAACAATTCTACGGGTGTTGTTCCTTTGAGTACCAAGCACTCTTCCGGTGCTAAAAATAAAGCGTTGCTGGTTAAATGTTGTTTAAAAGCAGAAGAACTCGACAATTTCGCATTGGAAATATAATTTAATTACGAACTAGAACTGGAATTGATAAATGTATTTCTTTGATGTATTTCCGAATTTTACGTACGTTTCATTCTGTTTTGCTCCAGATCGCTGCGGTATCAACGATTCAAAACTATACCGCAGTTTGATTTCCTTATTAACAAGCATTTTAACGATTCCAGCCACAATTTATTTATGTAGTAGTAATATTTGGCTCAAGATATATCGTGTATAAATTCAGACGTGACAAGCAATATTAAAGTAAAGTTTTAATATTGTTCACTCTTGTTTCATAATTTGCTACCAGTGGGGGTTAGGTTTGCTTGTAATTATTTCCCTCGCTACAATTAAACACTACGGAATTGAATCCTTATCTTATCTCAACATCTCTAAATGGCACAATAAGTGTTTTCCTTTTAATTTTGAATATACGAACATCATTTTGACGATTTTTGATGTTCTGGCGCTCTTTTGGAATTTCGTGGTTCGGTGATATGAGAAAGTAAACTCGCGGAGATTAAAGCTGTATACATGGCGAGTAGAATTATTTTTCAAGTTCAAACAACGATATCCTATTAAGAAACCATTCTGTCTTTGTCAAAGGTTCTATAATTCACTTTGTGAAGCTGTAATATTTAGAAATTGCCTTTATTCATCTCGCTTCGACTAGAGCTCATGACATCAGATCAACAAAACACTGTCAAAGGCTTGAAGATCTTGTATAAACATTTTATAGTCTTATTCAAACATAAGATAGGCTTGATCTGTGAATAATGAAAAACTATGGAATCAATTAAGAACGAAAGGCTGTTTATTATTATTTCTCTTGAGAAAGCAATACCAAGTTTTGGCGACGCTTCACCTTGTATGCTGCAATCGAACCCGAATCATGCAGCTTTCCTGAATTTTGCCATCTTTTAGTTGCATATTATACGATACATTATTAAATATTCAATGTTCACTAAAAGAAATTGCCTCAAGCACAATGCTTTCGGTGTCAAAGTAAACGACTGTACAATTTCCTACGGAATTGGTATTCACACCTTGAGATTTTTTATTTGAAAAGTTGTCGGTTTTATAGGAAAAGTTGTTATTAAAATAATTGTAAGTACGTCGTAGTTTAAGGGTATTGAAAGTGTTCGAAAATATTGAACTTCGGTTCAATTTGAATACAACCAGCCTTTTAAAAAGTGGTGGAGTTATAATTTAATATCCTGGATTTTAGCTTTAAAACTCTACCAGAAATACTGCATAAAATCTAATAAAATTTACTGATTGTGCATGATGTGTTTTTTTCATCAAGGAAAACGGATTTCAGGATTTACTCTATATAATTGCATAAGAGAGCGATCAAACGAATTGATTGTACCACGATATTTAAAAGTATCTAATCTCACTTCTTCCTTTTGAACAATATTTTATACTTCGCGATCGCACTTTATTTTCACACTATTTTGATTTATTCTATAGTGTGCCCAGTAAAAAGCGGAAATTTGTGAATTGCGCGCTAAACTGATGTCGCGTTGATTCCACGCCTTTTAGATTTTCTGCACAAATAAATATGTTGAGATGTGACTTTCAGTCATAGATTAACGCTAAGTTAAGCTTTGTCACTGGGTAGAATACACTTCAGTTTGGCTAATGTTGATAAATGTGTCATTTTGCCTAGAAAATGCCCCGGCCGTGCGAACTGGAGTAGTCAAAATCACTAAACCTTGACAAAACTTAAATACATACTTTCAAACATGTTAGTAGCCCAAAATGTGTGAGAAACTCAATCATTCTTGTATTACACTATAGAATATAAGATTTAGTCAGCTGAAATGGTATAATTGCAACCCTACCGTGTATCATATGGCTATAGAACTTCGCCCTTCAAACTCGATTATTATATAGATATTGAAGTAAACAAACTCAATGCGTACATATATACTTCAAATTAAATCACTGCGCCTGAAATATTATCGTGTTATTAACTTCTAGGAACTGATAAACTGTTCAGAGATATAGAACTAAGCGTTTCCGATGTCCGCGCTTCCACTTTGTTTAAGGCTTAACAATGCGTATAATATCTCGCCAAAACCCACAAAGTATTCATTAAGTATTTCGCTGTTCAAAGTACGAAGCTAGATACGCGGCAAAGTACAAACTTCGAACTAAACCTAACTTATTCGTTTGCATGAAGACTTAGACCATTCAGTAGATGCCGCCGTTTATCAAACAGGTTCACAGAGCTATTTCAAGACAGCCAAAAGTCTTAGATTTTTGTTTTGTTTAGTCGTGGTTCAGCCTATTTGACAAATTTCAAGGGGCTGAAGGCTATGTAACGATCTACTAAGCCACTTACAGCCCACAAACTCTTAAGATAACAAGCTAGGTTAGATAACTTAAAATATCCCATATTGAAGAGAAACGAAAATGGTTTCAAGACTTACTTAATGATGGCACGATACCGGCTTCTTCGCAAAATTGTTGCTCGTTCTTCAAGTTGCTCCAGTTGTTATCCACCGAAACCAAACAGCCTTGTTCCTTGGTTTGTCTAAAGTGAAATGTTATTCATATTGTAAACGGTTATTCCTTGAAATAAGCCCATCTCTGCAGCTTAGTATTTTGTTTTCCTGTATCGCTAAGCACTTAATGATTAGTATGCGAGTCGTAGCACGAATTTTAGCATACAGATTAGCTATTAAACTGAACGACGCGGGTTGTTTACTCGCGAGAGGCACTCATATCTCATAATAGCTCAGCGGTAGCAAGATGGCTTTAGAATAATTGAAAATACCCTGTTATTAAATTGTTTACATAGGCATCAAAATTCTAAAACCGAAAAGTTGTCACAGCTAAGTTACCAATAACATGTCTTTGTTCTTTAAAGACGACCTTTCTAAGCCCAGACAACAGACAAAACAACCAAAATACTCATCCATATACATATTTGATATATCGCTCGAGAAATAAAAAAAAATGTTCCTTTACAGCTATCACCGGGTATACCTCAGCTACGAAAACACCCTGAGCCCAGTTTTTCGAAGCAAGGGAGTAACTTTATCCATAGCTAGCATAGCGCTAAATCTGTAATTGTAATCCTCGGGTTACTCTATATAGTTCAACCTTGGATTACCATTCTTTCATTCATTGGCCGGTTTTATACTTCAGACGCCAATGCGTCCAGACGTATTTGGGCAAAGAAAATCTTAGTCTTCTTTGTCGTCCAAAACGATGTACTATCGAACTTAGTTCATGATCAACCAGTTGCATAATGCGTCTTGTGGCAATTCTTATACCAGAGGAATTAACAAGACACATTCCGTTTTCTTTGCCCAAAAGAACAACACAACAAGTAGAACCATTCCCTCTCGAAAATATGACGCAATTTATCGGCGTAAAGTTCGTCTCGCACTTCGTCCCTGTGTTATACTAGTAGAACTAAGATGATGGACACGTTATGCGTCTGTTGTATAAAAAACGGACATTCATTCACTCACTCATTCATTCATGCACTCGTTCGTTTGTTCGTTGATTGATTGATTGATTGATTGACGGACTCACTGACTCACTCACCGACTCAATGATTGAGTGACTGAGTGAGTGATTTATTGATCTATTGATTTATTGACTTACTGACTTACTGACTTACCGACTTACTTACTTACCGACTTACTGACTTACCAACTTGCTGACTTACCGACTTGCTGACTTAATTACCGACTTGCTGACTTACCGACTTGCTGACTTACCGACTTGCTGACTTACCGACTTGCTGACTTACCGACTTGCTGACTTAACGACTTGCTGACTTACCGACTTGCTGACTTACCGACTTACCGACTTGCTGACTTGCTGCCGACTTACTGACTTGCTGCCGACTTACTGACTTGCTGCCGACTTACTGACTTGCTGACCGTTGCTGACTTGCTGACTTGCTAACTTGCTGACTTGCTGACTTGCTGACTTGCTGACTTGCTGACTTGCTGACTGCAAATTTTAAGAATATTCATTTGGAATTTTTTTTATGGGAACTATTCAATTTGATTTTAACAGAAGCACCATTTGGGATTAAAATACAAATATTTACTTTTCATACCGATAATTTTTTTTAACAGGAGCAGTTTTAGCACCGACAGTGTATATTCATCACAAAGGAAGTCTTGGGTTATAAACAAATGTTTTATTTACATTTGGTCATCCAATGAAATTGAGGAGCGAAGCTGAGTGCGTTAACTGAGTTATAAGTTGTAAATTTTAAAGGTTTAATGGCAGAATTTCAATGAGTTATAACATTAAAGATGTACACCATATTTTGAGCCAAGAAATCCTTTTTAACTCAAAATGAACCAACAACGATAGAAGCCAATCCTACTCTTTTCCTGACCATAAATTAAGAGGTTTCTCTGATCAATGCCTTTGCCTAATGTTCTCGTTGCGCATAACGATTTCTTGTCTTTCTATGAATAACGTAGTCAGTGATCTTTTACCGTCAAATGATCCAAAATGGATGAAACATCACGAATCAGCTGAAGTCGTTGTTGTCCAGTAGGTTTTTCAATTTTCGATTGTGCAGGAAAAAGATCTCAAAACCAATATCTCCTTGACCGAATCCAAATATAGTCGTGACTAATTTGCATGATATTAAAGCTCGATAGTTTCAGCAGAATAACTGTGCCATTTATAAGGAAATGCATTTAAGCCTTTCTTGCTATACCATCCAAACTTTCCAAAATTATCGATTTCAAGTTGATATTTTAGATGGCAGGGGCAACTTTTATTGAAATTAAAGACTATTGGTATTATTTGATTCGGTCTAAGGGAAGAGTGCTCTCATTAACGAGTAAGATCAAAGCTGTAAATATCGGAAAGGGCGCCGAGTTGCCGCTCAATTTAAATAAACTAGCTATAGACTTATGTCAACCTAGCTGTAACGGTTTCAATGGAAATAAACTCGTGAAAACCTTTCTTAATATGCTTTCCAATTTGCCAGTAGCCTCAAAAGAACACAAGAGAGAAATGAACTGTTGTTGTCGTCATTAGCATATCGTGTGCCTCATGATAGCCCTCGAGCTAGCGGTTTGCTTTGAAGAAAGTATCAAAGGTAAAAATGGAGGGCTTCTGTTTGTGTTGTCTTAAGTTGTATGAATGTCCATGTCCTTAATCGCCTCCCGGTTAGCTCAGTGGTTAAGGTCGCGGGTTCAAACCCCGGCCGGACTAACACTTCAGGGTCTTAAAATAACTGAGTAGAAGGTGCTGCCTTTACATAATACAGTAAACGGTTAGACCTTCACGTCTTCTCGGATATAGACGTAAAACCGTAGGACTAGTGTCCGCAATTAGCTGCAAAAGCTAAATATATTAACACTTAAATAAAGTCACTTTCTTTTTTTTCTATGTTCATTAATTTATGTTTGGTAGCCCTTAAGGCTTGCTTTCTCGTTGTAATCACGTTTGGAGCGATATCACAAAATGTTCCCGCCAGTTGCTTGGCTACACTATTTCGGAGTGTGTCACAGCAAATGCAAATTTCTTACCAAAAAATTAAGAAATACTTTTATTGCCAAATTATGTGTTTTTCGGACCTCTTGAATAACTCACATGTGGTACTAGTTTCTAATATAGATCCGGGCCCAGTTATTCGAAGCCCGATAAAGCTAATCCAGCTATGATTAAGGATACACATTGGTTTGAATTTATAAATTGCTGAATACCAACTTGTTTGATCAAGGGGGAGCCGGGGGCGCAGTGGTTAAGCGCTTCGACTCTCACCTCTGTGGCCCAGGTTCGATTCCCGAACATGGCGCCATATGTGAGTTGAAGTTTCAGTTGTTATCTCTCCCTTGCTCCGAGGGTTTTTCTGCGGGTTCTCCGGTTTCCCTCCTTCCTCAAAAGCCACGCTAAATTTCAATTCGATCTGTGGATTAGCCAGGACCTGGCTTCGATCAGCCCCCATGGTTGTTTCAGGTCTCGTTAGAATTTTATTTTCACGAGGAATGAGTAGTTTATTTCTAATTGTAATGCTACATTACAGAAATACCTCTTTTACCAAGAGAACCAGAATCCTCGATTAACATGTTAAACAAGGATTAACTCTAATCGGTTTCCGATTCGACTGGGGCCAGTTTTTTCTCATTAAAATGTCGAGAATAAAGCGATTCTCGTTAACTTGCAGCCACAATGTGAACTTAAAGAAATCATTAGAAGAAATTCAGCAGTAAAGCAATAACCTCCTAGTTTGTAAATTTGTAATCTGTCCATATTCGCTGTGTAAGAGTTAAAACGAATTTGTCCCTTCGTTATTAAATGGAAATTTGTATGGAAACTGCATGGGAAGAGTAGTGAAATTCAAGATCAATTATATAATCCGAATGAGTTAAGCCCCACGCAAACGAGGAAACATTGTGGGTAAACATTGTGAGTTTTAGTGTTTCCCCAAATGTTTTATTTTTGGCCTCGCGCGAAACATACGTTGCGAAAACAAATTTTGCTTCCGCAATACATAATGTTTCCCGTTTTCTCACCGAAGCAACACTAAAATTAATAAATATTTCCGCAACGATGGGAGTCTTTGTTACCCAGGCCTTTACGATGAATATTTGTGTCTCACATGTTAAGTCTTACCGTGTTTTCTGGTATCGTGTAGTCAGTTGCAGTGTGATATAGTATTTTATCACTCAGTATTAACAACCAGTGCTGAATAAAAGTTCGTTGTTTTCCGCTGCCACCTGTTTTGCGGAGGCTGTTTTAATATATACCGGCTCCTATTTAAACACGCACAGACGGTCTTAACAGCCTAGCTATGAGGCTTTGTGCGATGTCACTTATTTTGCCAGAGTAAGGCGTTTTAAATTCTATTCACTATGCTATTTGGTGATTTCTGCTTCTAATGTAGCTCGAAAATGCATCTCAAACCCTAAAATGTTGATGTCGTTTGAGGAATATGCTAACGATGTTAAAATGTTGAATTTACTCATGAAAATGCGTTTGCCATTTGTTGATCCTTGCTTCGCATTTTGATTCTTGAAATCTAAAACTTATTTGAAAAGCCATTTTAAAGTGCCTATGACTATTTTTGTTATTTTAGATACCAATTCTACATCAAGTGAATAGTAGAATGGTACAATATATCTTGCTTTGAATGCTGTGCCGCTGAGTTAAGGAGGTTTTAATATTCAAAATGCTAATTACATGACATCAGGGGAGGCATCAATTATTATACAAAATGTTTTGTTACAATTAAACAATTTTTTCAATTTATCAGTGTTCATGGTTGAAATAAAATAATGTTAGAAATTTTTGCTATATAAGTAAAACGCCTATTCACAACAACTAAGAAGTGATTGCAGATACCTCCCCTGGCGTCATGTAATTAGCATTTTGGATATTAAAACCTCCTTAACTCAGCGGCACAGCTTTCAAAGCAAAATATATTGTACCATTCTACTATTCACTTGATGTAGAATTTATATCTAAAATAAAAATATATTGTTCATAGGCACTTTAAAATAACTATAAAAGTGTGGAAAGAATAATTACACTTATTGCCAACGAGTCAGGCGAGCGAAGACGAGAGGCTGACGAGGCGGCAGATTATAGAGCCGGTGCACGCAACTTTGGCGATATGTAGGAAAAATCTTGCGGCGACTGCAAAGGTTTAATGAAATATAAGTGTAGTGTAATGTGACATCGATTTGCAAGAGCCAATCAGAACGTAGCCTGCTCACACCAGACGTTTTATTCACTCTCATAAATCCGAAGAAAAAGAAACGACTGCTTACCCGAGCGCTTAATTAGTTTCCAATATGCAAGCCTCATTGCCTTACGAACCAATCAGATTTTACCTTCCATATCATGGAAAGTGATGTTGCTCGAATATGGAGTGATAATTGCGTCAACAAAATATCAGTTTCATCTATTGAGTGTATTTACAGTTTAGTAATCAGAATCGCAATAAATTCATTTCAACTGTTTAAAAGGGGTCACGAAAAAAATAAATGTTTCCACTGTGTGCGATTCGTCGACGACAATACAAGTTCCGATGCAGGGTTCTTCAGACCATCGCGAAATTCGCTCTTCGTTACTTCTTCTGCAGAACTAAACAGCAATTTGAAGTTGCAATTCTGTAGTTCCTCGGATTTTAGGTCTGAAAGTTCGGCAGCAGGATAACCTAAGGAACTTAACTGGTCGTCCAACTGATCTTTCACAATACTCGCCAAAGGAGCAATAACCAAAACGACAACCCGGCCATCATTTTCGACGTCTTTAACACTAGTGAACGCTTGGAATATCCTACTTTTTCCAAACCTAGTTGGTAGTACATCCAGAGCATCTCTTCCAGACAAAATATCTTTAATAGCTTGCACCCGTTCTTTCTTTAAGTTCATCTCTGCAATAGAGGGAATCCTCGGTATGTTTGCCGCCATATTGCGATTATTGGTTTCTGCTCTTATCGCATGCCATGCATGAATAAACTTTAATGATTTCTGTCAATCACGCATTTTAGCCAATAGCAATACGCGGCCTTCTGAGGCCGAGTTATCAAAATAACCATGGCTTGCGGCAGGCTCTCTCTTCCTCTTCTCCTCATCCTCTCACCCTGCGCTCCGATCCGATACTCCAGAGCAGCAGCGCAGGCTAATGTTGATATAATAATAGTGCCTTCTACGTGGCGCATGTTGAACTGTGTGTTATTTGTGTTCCATGTTGGTCTGTGTGTTCTATTTGGCGCATGTTGATCTGCGCGTGCTATGTGGACTATGGGTTGATCTGTGCGTCCTTTGTGTCGTATGTTGGTCTGTGTATTCTATGTCGCGTATGTTGGGCTTTGTGTTCCATGAGTTCCATGTTGATCTGTGTGTTCTATGTGGCGCATGTTGATCTGTGTGGTCTATGTGGCGTATGTTAGTCTGTGTTCTATGTGGCGTATGTTGATCTGTGTGTTCTATGTGGCGCATGTTGATCTGTGTGTTCTATGTGGCGCATGTTGATCTGTGTGTTCTATGTGGCGTATGTTGGTCTTTGTGTTCCATGAGTCCCATGTTGATCTGTGTGTTCTATGTGGCGCATGTTGATCTGTGTGTTCTATGTGGCGCATGTTAGTCTGTGTGCTATGTGGCGCATGTTGATCTGTGTGTTCTATGTGGCGTATGTTAGTCTGTGTTCTATGTGACGCATGTTGATATGTGTGTTCTATGTGGCGCATGTTGATCTGTGTGTTCTACATGGCCGTAAATAGTGGTCACGCACGCGCAGTAGGCACACCACTTTGGCTAAATATGCATGCCATATGGCCGCCGCCGATATAGACATCATAGGGGAAATAAATATAAAAGTCAGAATACCTCTGAACTCGTCCCAAAATAACAGGATGTTCTCTCGGAATCTGTTGGAAGACCATCATACCCAATAGACAAGATAAACATTATAATTTATCGAGTTGTATTCGCCACGGTATTTCAGTGTAAATGTATGTGAAAAATAATACAGTCGTAGTATGGACAAGTAGCGAAAATACCACAATTGAAGCTCAATAAATACCGTTTCGCCCACGAAGTTGTAGACACATCCAAAATGTTCTCTCGGTTTTCTACTCACGAATAGATTCTCTTTCGGGCATAAGTTACAGAAAACCTCTGCAGTAAGTATCCACCACGGTATTTGGATGTAATTTTGTTCAAATTGCTGTTAAGTTCGGTTACAGAAATGAGATATTTGGGTTCCCTGTGGCTACGAATTGAAAGACTTTGATATGGAGTTAGATTTTCACTCCTGGAATGAAAATTTAGCGATACTGTGCTCTAAATATACTCAAGATATAAAGATTAGTAGTTATTTGAGTGTTGTATGGTGTTTTTTACGGGAAAAGTTTTCTATTTAGCGAGTTTAACGAAAGAGATTTCTACACGAAATTCTCTTCTCTCGCCACAGGTAGCCCAAGCTCTGTATTTGCACTGTGACCACTAAGCCATAACTCTCAGATAAAGAAATTCTATATAGATAAACCCAAAGTGAGAGAAATACCCATAACCACCTTTTCTAGACCCCAGAGAAACAACAGGACAACGACAAACTCTTAAGGTAAGTTGATTTTCTTTATCTGAGAGTTTTGTGAAATAATGGCTTGATATATATACAATTTTTTAAATTTTTGTTACTCTTATTTTTATCTTATATATTTTTATCTTCCTGGTCTTATTATTCTGTCCGATTATATTCAGTATATCATTATTTTATTTGTTTTTATTACTGTACCATTTTAACTCTACTTATTTTGTTATTATTATTTCCCATACTTGTTTTACGTCTGTGTGTGAATATATAAACACACTTAGTACAACATTCGTCTATGAGAACAGTGCAAGTGCAACCCCACACCCCCCCCGAATTCAATTAGTGGAGAGTGTATGAGGAGTAAAAGCAGGGCCCCACCAGCTGTAAGCTGTAATACTCAGCGTATTTATTTTATTTATTATCTCCACCTCATCCCTGACAAGTGAGACCGAATACCCCCATTCAAACAATATCCAAGTTTCTCTTACCAAATTTTAAACTGCGAAGAAGTTCAGCAGACAAGGTATTAATTACTTATACGTGGATATGAGGGGGACATTGGAGGCTCTCGATACTGCAACACCACAAAAAAAAAACGAAAACACTGCATTACCGCATGTAACGTTGACAAAATACAGACACAACAATGACACAATAATATTTTTAAGAGTCCCACGGTTTACATGGATTTGACTTTGAAAATTAATCACAACACCGCAAAAATATTGTTTCACCGAACACCGCAGGTCAGAAAACACAAACACACACCGCAGGATTTGAGATCACCGCAATATGGGATTTAATTCACTGAAATACCGCAAACCCAAATGTCCCCCTCATATAACACATACCTGTTTCTGTGTCACTGTCTTACAAGTGCCAGACTACATGTAGTTAAAGCACTTATAAAACCTAACTTGTTTTCACATTAATGTAAAGTCAACATCAAGTGAATAGGTGAAGGGTAAAATATATTTTGATGTTGTACCTATGAGTTATTCACAATTTTTACTTCAAATGTGGTAATAATGTGATGTCAATTTATTTCTCCTTGTGAATGAAACTAATATGCTAATTGTGTGTTATTTGAGGTTTCATGCTGGCAGAGATCAATGCACGTTATACACATCCATAATCTCTGCCAGCATGAATCCTTGTACAACACACAATTAGCATATTGGAAATATAAGCCTTAATTTACAACTCATAGATGCATATGCTGGGGACCAGAGGTCCTTCTCACTAAGTTTACTGACACAGAATGCTGAAGGCACAATCAGTTAGCACCAGAGGTGGTCCTTTTTATGTCAGTAATCTTAGAGAGAAAGACCTGGCACCCAGGGCAATAGATGCAACACTCAAATAAATAAATATGTTACTATTCACATGACCTATATGCTATATGATTTAGAATCAATATTAATGATAGAGATTACTCGGGTATGTGTAATATGTCTTATGTCCAAAACCTTGAATTATATTTAAAAGTATACACGTATCAGTATGGAGAATAATTATCAGTGGATTAAAAGCGGAACTGTGAACGTTTTATTCACTGAATGCTGCATGGGATGCACTGAACTGTTGAGTACACGGTGTGTTTCTGATTCAAGTCTGAATGTAAATACAGGTAAGTGGGATCAATCACTCCAGCTGAAGTAAATCATGATGTATTAACTAAATGGATACTGAAATTTCTGTCCTATGTGTTGAAAAGAACAATGATATTGAACGACTAATTGTTTTTCACAAATCAAATATTCCCACGTAGCTTCGAATGGTCCAAAATTCGACCACTTGATAAGGAACTCTTTACCCTTCAAGTTAATATTTAAGACAAGCAAAACTGCAAGTATGAGCAAATGATATTCGCAGGCAATAACAACTCTAAAATTATTACTTCCTAAATAACAACGTTTATTGGACAAAACCTGCAAAATTAATTTACGATCGTAATCGTAGTCCGTATCAAGAACAAGTACAAGTACATGCAATGTTAGCACTATCAGCTTACACTCGCTACAGGCACAGTCTTGTCCCCTTTCTTGTCCCAACGCGTGGCGAAACGGCACTTAATTATTTCCTCTCACGCCTTGTGATAATTCTCTCGACACTGTACAGCCGGCTTCCAAGTGTTTTTCTTTTTCTCTAATTGTCCTCGCAGAAATCTGCCGTAGAAAGATCATTTAAGTCTCGAAAAAAGCCCACCGAAATGCCACTTCTTCCTCGAAAAGACGCCATATTGGAATTACTCCTACAGAGCCTCGATTTAATGCGTTCCGCTTCTGGCCAATAGCGAGCAAGTATCTCTTTCGAATGATTGGCAGGTGATTTTGCTCATAAATAATAACACCTCCCACTCGTGTCCACTATTTACGGCCATGATGTGGCGCATGTTAGTCTGTGTGTTATATGTGGCGCATGTTGATCTGTGTGTTCTATGTGGCGTATGTTAGTCTGTGTTCTATGTGACGCATGTTGATCTGTGTGTTCTATGTGGCGTATGTTAGTCTGTTCTATGTGACGCATGTTGATTTGTGTGTTCTATGTGGCGCATGTTGATCTGTGTGTTCTATGTGGCGTATGTTAGTCTGTGTTCTATGTGACGCATGTTGATCTGTGTGTTCTATGTGGCGCATGTTAGTCTGTGTGTTCTATGTGGCGCATGTTGATCTGTGTGTTATATGTGGCGTATGTTAGTCTGTGTTCTATGTGACGTATGTTGATGTGTGTGTTCTATGTGGCGCATGTTAATCTGTGTGTTCTATGTGGCGTATGTTGATATTTGTGTTCTATGTGACGCATGTTGATGTATGTGTTCTATGTGGCGCATGTTGATCTGTGTGTTCTATGTGGCGTATGTTGATCTGTGTGTTCTATGTGGCGTATGTTAGTCTGTGTTCTATGTGACGTATCTTGATGTGTGTGTTCTATGTGGCGCATGTTGATCTGTGTGTTCTATGTGGCGTATGTTGATATGTGTGTTCTATGTGACGCATGTTGATGTGTGTGTTCTATGTGGCGCATGTTGATCTGTGTGTTCTTTGTGGCGCATGTTGATCTGTGTGTTCTATGTGGCATATTTTGATCTGTGCGTTCTAAGGGGCGCAAGTTGATCTGTGTGTTTTATGTAACACATCTTGATAAGTTGGTTCATGGGTTCTAGTCAACAGCTTAAAAATACTTGATGCCTGTCATATTCATGTTGGTAACTGGGTAACATTAATGTCTATCCTGTTCCATCATGGTTCGATTGAAACGTATCCATGTTCACGCCTGCAGTGCTTGTTTTACCTTCACAATATTAGATGCATTGCTAAGTGTTTATCTGGTGACAACCTGGCTACAATAGTACATGCCTTCATCACAAGCCGTTTAGACTATTGCAATAGCTTGTCGTATGGGTTACCCAACAGTGAGATCATCAAGTTACAAAAGGTCCCGGGGGGGGGGGGGGACTCCCATAAAAATAGACGGGGGTGCTCGACCTATCTTTTAGGGGTTAAAATCGTTAGCAGTGCTATCTCTTAGGGGTCTTCCAAAGGTCTGCTATCTTTTAGGGGTCTCCGAGACCAAAAAATTTTGTGGCCGAGAAAAAATAGCGCTGGATCCTCGAGCATGAGACCCCACAAGTTGAATCGGTATTTACGGCTTCGATATAGAGTTTGATCCATCCGAATATTAAAGACGAGGTTATGGGGCAGAGCTTTGTCTCTTATTTCCTTTAGTTTGCACAAATTTGTCTTTTGGAGTGCTATCTTTTAGGAGTAATTTTTTTGTGAGCCACGCCCATATTGCTATCTTTTAGGGGTGAATTTCATTTCTCACGTCGAGCACCCCCGTCTATTTTTATGGGGAGTCCCCCCCCCGGGCAAAAGGTCCAGAATGCTGCGGCAAGACTGCTGACTTCTACACCCAAATATGAACACATTACACATATGTTACCTGAGCTTCACTGGTTACCAGTTGCACTTCGTATTCACCTTAAAACTTTAAAACTTTATTATTATTTTAAAAGCATCTCCACAATATATAATGGACTTAATTATAGTTAGGAAACAGCCTCGCTATTCACTCAAATTCAATGCTGTTCTCCTAGATTTCCCTCGAGGTAGAATGTTAAGCTCATTTGGCTACAGGTCATTCAGTGTGGCGGCTCCTATACTATGGAATGCCCTGCCCATAGATATACGAAACATTGTGTCGCTTAATCTTTTTAAACGTAGTATTAAGACATCTATTTTATTATATTTTTGGATACAATAGTTTTTAATGGTTTTTAATTTTACATCAATTTTCTTAGTAGCAACTTAGAATATTATATCTTACTTCTGGTCATTCCATGTAAAAAGCGCAATATAAATTATAAATTATTATTATTATTCTAAGTAGCGCTTGTTTATTGCGCTCCATTCTATTTATAGTGTTTGACGTTTTACTCAATGATTCTTTTCAACAAAGGCTTTATTTTAATTACTCCGGCTATATATATAGCGATGACGATGTATTTTGAATACCATGAAATGTATTCAGATTTTTGAATTCTGTTTTCTTTAAAAGGACATCTTACTGTCGTGTTTGTTTTTATCAATTCAGGCAGAGAGACAATGATGATATACTGAGCTCAATTGTAACATCATACGTGTGTAATAGAAAGAGACCTAAACATACAGTGATGCTGCCAAGAGGATAAGGGTGATGTACTGAGCTCAATTGTAACATCATACGTGTGTAATAGAAAGAGACCTAAACATACGGTGATGCTGCCAAGAGGATAAGGGTGATGTACTGAGCTCAATTGTAACATCATACGTGTGTAATAGAAAGAGACCTAAACATACGGTGATGCTGCCAAGAGGATAAGGGTGATGTAACATCATACGTATGTAATAGAAAGAGACCTAAACATACGGTGATGCTGCCAAGAGGATAAGGGTGATGTAACATCATACGTATGTAATAGAAAGAGACCTAAACATACAGTGATGCTGCCAAGAGGATAAGGGTGATGTAACATCATACGTATGTAATAGAAAGAGACCTAAACATACAGTGATGCTGCCAAGAGGATAAGGGTGATGTACATATGAACACGAGAATATTTCAAGATTCGCCCAAAGGGCAGGTGTTGTATAATAGGACACGAGGTCCCCTACTAGATACAGAACACCGCAACCCCCACCTCTATAAGAACATTGTTTCTATAGCCCCACCCTTACACTACTACGTATGTATATGTGTGTACAGAAATTAATGAAAATAATTGCTATATAGCAGTAAAGAAAAACATACTTAGACATATAATGTAGGTAAATGTGTAAAGACAATCAATCAATCAATCAATCAATCAATCAATAAATAAATAAATTCGACGACACTTAGGACATAATAGCTTGTACGTACGAATATTGTCAGGATCAAAAATTGTGTTGAGTCTTTCAAACTGAAAAAGGTTTAAGATCTTTTTTGAAAACTCCGAGAGAAGTGCTAGATTTAACGTCAACTGGTAAAGCGTTCCATGAGTGCACAATTCTGTTAAAAAATGAATCTCTGAAAAGAGAAGTTCTTGATTTCTGAACGTTAAGGTGGTGGCCTGATTCAGAGCTGCGAGTACGAGTATTACAAAAAGATAAGTAACTGTGTATATCTAACTTGACATCGCCAGATCTACATTTAAAGAAAAAAACAAGATCAAGGTTTCTAGCAGTAGTAATCAGGTAGTAATCAATTGATAACAGGTTCAATTTTAGTAATCGTTCAGTATAGTTAAAGCCAGAGTTTTTACATACAAACCAAGTAAAAACAGTGCAAAATCGAAGCAGGTGACTGGCTAGATAGTGCATTGGAGCCAGTGAGTCGGATTTAAATATCGTCCCGTGTTTTCTAAAACGATGCTACAAACGGCGCTACACCTCTGAGTTACCCAACATCTACGAGTTACTAGAGAAAGGTAGCCTGCGTCGCATCCGAACTGAACCCTGGTTAAGTCCGTCTGCGTATAAACGAACGAAAGCTTGTTTTGGATCCCCAGCAGAGTAGCACGATTATATGTACCCTCCTCTGATTGGTTTTTACTAATGCTCATTCTTACACGTCTTCTGAATGGCCATTCAACTGTCACCAGTGCGATTTACGGCTAACTACATTTCAAATTATGGCGGCTTTTATACACGTTGAGCTGTACAATTAATATCATATCAGTTTGAAATCAAGATTGGTTTGCTAGAACAAGAGCAGTTGACCGGAGTTGAGTTCATATGTAGCACATGCTAGATCTTTCCAAGCTGCATGGGAGATTTGTTTGTGTGTTCCTCGAACGAGCATTATGTCGTGACAGATTCTATTTAATGTGTTCGGCAAGTTTCCTTTCATGTGACACTAAACCACAGCCAGCCTATTATGTTACATTACTTCAAAACCTGATCCGAAATTGATCTCCGATAATAAAACACAGGGAAATGACGACTGAGCTCGTCTAGGGCGAGAAATCCCAATTAATCAGCTGACTCACATGCAAACGAAAAGTTTCAACCGAGCGGCCTCTGACATGAACTGCCCATCATAACAATCTCCGAGGCTGGTGACAGTTGAATGGCCATTCAGAAGACGTGTAAGAATGAGCATTAGTAAAAAACAATCAGAGGAGGGTACATATAATCGTCCTACTTTGTTGGGGGTCCAAAAGAAGCTTTCGTTCGTTAATTCGCAGACGGACTTAACCGGGCCGGGGTTCAATTCGGATGCGACGCAGGCTAGATAACGGTGACCGTAAGTGGTTTAAAAACATCAGCAAACGATAATCAAACATGATACAGATGCAAAATATAGTGATCACTTGATTTTTAAGACACTAACACGAGTTCAAATGCGTTCTGATCAGTCTAGTTATAACATAGGATAAAACGAAAAATGAACCCCCTCTCTTCTCCCCCTACCCCCTCACGGGCGCGGTAGGATAACGGGAGCAGAGTCTCTGCAGAGTGCCACCCATACCGGGCCACCCATATGAGGTTCTCATAAGTTCTCACGTTCAACTGCGCTTTTATAGCTGAAATGGAAGGCTTAAATTTTCCATGTGGGAGGTATTTAATAGATGGATCTCAAGTGGATATTAAAGAAATGAAGAATTAAAATGAGTGTTTTAAGGTAATAAGTAATAGATGGACATCCAATGTGTTTGCTATCAATCCGATATGATCTCAAGTGGAGATCGAAGAAATTTGGTGCGTATTAAATCCTTTCTTTCCTCTTTTATTCCATCCTCAATTGTAACTATTTTCCTCTCAATTCAAGTGTAATCTCTTTAACCTCCCTGAATGTCATTTGTGTGAGTAATAACTCAGTAATTTGCTCTTATTAACAGGAAATGCCAATTATTTCCCACCCCTCCCCCCTCAGTTTTGCAAGGTTCACAGGTGTTATCCCAAATTTGCAAACAATATGTTGTGTACGTCGTGTTTAGTACCAAAACTATTATTTTTACGGGTTGAAAGCAACGTCGTTTTTACCAAAATGCTACGCATACCAATGGAAACTGCAGGGAGTCTTCTAAATTTGTTTGAATACAACTTTCAGGGGCGGGGATGAGAGCCAAAAACTAAATTTCAAAACGGCTTAACACCCATGAACTTAATATGCGCGAGTGTTACATTCAATAATAATCTAGTTGGACGAAATTACTTCAGATAGGCTGGATTTTATTCCCTTTAGCTATGTCATGAATTACAAATATTTCCTTACCCCACCCCCCTTAGAATTGGTATACCCATTTATGTTAACAAAATATCTTCGTAATGTCATTTATGACGAAGCTCATCTGTTTCTAAGATTTCAAGTTCTAAAAGGAACTACAGAATTTAAGTTCAACGGTTACCCAGGCCCCGTTCGGCCAAGCAAAAAGCGAGAAAAACGCTTTACCCTCGTGAACTTCATTTGCGCGAGCATTAACCAAAACATTAATCAAGTTGGGGAAATTACATAAGATAGGCTGGTTTTTAATTTATTCCTTTAACTATTCGCTACATACCAAACATTAATTAATTAATTAATTAATTAACGATTACTGATTATATTATTTCTATGATTATCGTTAGGAATTGAACTATTATATTACAAGTGTGTACCGCTAACGATAATCAAACAATGGTGTTCCACCCGTCCCACCTCATTTTTGTAAGGTTTACAGCCATTGCAGAAATTATACCAAATTCACAACTGATATGTTGCATTCATCGTGTTTACTACCAAAAAGTATGATTTTGATGCTGCAACTTCATTCGATCCATTTCTAATGGGGAAGGTACCGTTATTAATAGGTAATCCATATGATTTTCCAACCCTCCCCCACAGTTTTGCAAGGATCGCAGATTAAGCCCCATTTCGCAAACCATGTGTAGTGTTCGTCTTCTTTAGTACCAAAAGTATGATTTCAACCCTACAACTTCATTTATTCAATTTCTAAAGGGAGAGGGCACCGTTATTGATAGGAAATGCATATTATTACCCACCCCTCCCCACTAAGTTCGCAGATCTTACCCCAAATTTTCAACCAATTTGTTGTATTTGTCATGTTTAGTACCAAAATTACTATTAAAATGCTGCAACTTCATTCAATCTATTTCTAATGGGGGAGGGTACCATTATTAATAGGAAATGCATATGATTTTCCACCCCTCCCCCATCGGTTTTGCAAGGTTTCGTCGTGTTTAGTGCCAAAACCATGATTGACCGCTGCAACTTTATTCAATCCATTTCTAATGGGAGAGAACACTGTTATTGATAGTAAATGCATATGATTTCCAACCCCTCCCCCCTCATGTTTGCAAGGTTCGCACATCTTAACCCAAATTCGTAAATAATATGTTGCATTGATCGTGTTTAGTACCAGAGATATGATTTCAAACAATCCCTTTCTAATGCGGGAGGGTACCGTTATTCTCTCTTTTCACCTGGCGGCCATCTTGGATTGAAAGCGAGGCTGACCTGGCATGAAATCCAAGATGGCCGCCACGTGTAGCGGACCAGCCTCTCAACCTCAGGCTCAGAACAGTAGTACTATCTCAGAATATTGAATTATTTGGACAATATCTCTGAAAGAGTTGCCCAAGGTTGCAATGGAAGATGTTGAACATTTTATACATGCAGAAAAGGCCCCAAAAAGTGGACTCACGAAAGGGTATAAGTTCTTTTGCGAGGGCTTCATTGATGACTACGAAGGTAAAATTGACTTGACATCATAATTCCATAAACCTTGATTTATTACTGACAACAGTGTACATACAATATTTTAAAAGTTATTTACTTTCTCTTTTCAGTGGCGCATTGTCAAAATAAGGATGTTCTTATCAGGGCTAAATGCTATAAATCATTACGAAAAAATGAGGAACCCCATAGGCTTTCTGTAAGTACAAATGTAAGACCGGCACTAGACGGCAGCAGAGCTTATTATAATAAAACTATGTCAATAAAGAAAAAAAAATTGTTTGGTTGACTTTGTTATTTTATATTTTTAGCTGTGCTTGACCTGGATTACGTCTGGAGAGGGTGGTGTCAAACCATGTAGGCATATGTGTACATGTAAAGCAGGGCAAGGCATTTTCGAGCATTTCCAACCACAAGGTTGCCCTCTTCTATCAAACTGCGCATTACAGCCTGCTTAACCGTGGTACAGTACCAGAAGTGTTGTCTAAAACATCTCGCCCACAGGAATGGAGCAAACCCAGGGCACAAGGAGTTAGACCTGAAAAACTGGATACCATTTATATAATCAGAAATCCAGTGCTCAAGGAACCTCCAACAAATAAAAAAAATATTTGAATGGGGTTCATTCTACTTTATATAACCCTGTTGAAAAACATTTTCCCTCAGTTGAGTTCATAGAAAGCTTTCAAGAGAACGTCTTGAAATGTTTTTCAGATACCCAGTTTGGTAAACTGTTTGAGTCTTCCAAGTTAAGTGACTCTAGCTTTGTTAACTGCAACTTTGGTACTGTTCCCAAAGGGTGTTTGTTGTCCTACCAACAACCATTTTTACCTGACAAGACCAAAATAGAATGTGTCCCATTATCATCTGCATTACCAGAACTTCCTGCAGCTGATCTCTCTCCTATTTATGCCTGTGCCCTCTCAAGAAAACAGAGTATTATCTACGAGGGACTTAAAGTATCACTGCAGGAGGCACATGAGATTGAAAAAGAAACACATGAACAATCAAACAACCCAGCTTGGCACAAGCTAAGAAGAAATAGGTTGACTGCTTCCAAGTTCAAAAGAGTTGCTGTTCGAAGGGATAATTTTGAGAAATTAAATGAGCAATTAAGGAAGAAGATTCCACAGACTGTAGCTATGAAGTATGGGCTAGAACATGAGTGGGATGCAGCACAGAAGTATTCTGAAGTTGAAGGCAACAATGTGTACAGGGTTGGCTTTGTTGTGAATCCTGATTGCCCATACCTTGGAGCTTACCCAGATTTTCTTATTTATGACCCAACTGAAGAAGAGGATACTTTTGGTTTTCTTGAGGTCAAGTGCCCTCAATGTGATACATGTAGTGAAGCAAAGTGCCTTAAGATACTACATGGTGATTTACAGCTTAAAAAATCACGAGAATTTTTACCAGGTTCAAGGGCAGATGGGAATAGGAGGTCTGAAGTGGTGTGATTTTATGGTCTTTTGCCGTAAAGACTGGCACATTGAGAGAATAAGATTTGATCATGATTTTTTCCACAGTATGCACTGCTCACTGGCAAAGTTTTATTTCTGCTACTTTCTTTCCACGTAATGTAAATTACAAAGCTCCTGCTATCCAAAGTTTACCCCAAAAAGTAGCGAATCCTGCTTTTTTACTTTGTTACAGGTGTATAATCAACTCTGATATTTTACATGAGGTGTTCTAAACTTTTAGACAGCCAGTCTTCATCTTAGCAGTACTCAACACTAACTTTTTGATCTAATGACTAGTTTGGAATAGGCTAGTGAGACTCAAGAATGTTGAATATCCTTCTTTCTTTACAAGTGTATATATTTTGTTAGTATAATTTCATCAGTGAATATAGATTTTCCCGTGCTCTGATTGGTCGAGAATTACGTCATATGTCGCTATATTCACCTGCAGAGCGCCTGGAGGTGAATATGGCATACAAAGCATTTACCAGAATGGCCGCTCGCATATTTACCGATGTTTCTCATGAAGAAATAAAAAATATGAAAGAAAAAGCTTTTCCAAAATCCACCAAAGAAACAACTAAATACGTATGGCTAAACTTCAAGCTTTTTTTAAATCCACAAGCCTTCATAAACAAAGTTTACTTACGAGTTTCGGGTTGAGTTTATTCGGTCCTCATGTCTTCATGAATTACAAACTTTCACAAGGAAATAACCTCTACTTAGAGCAATAAATAACACAACGAGACCTTGTCCTACAAAAAATTGGGAGCAGTTCGACTCAATGAGAGTGTACTTACTTGGGTTATTTTCCTCGTGGCTCTTGATAGAAAAACAACAAGTTCTAGTTTCATTTAGGGAGCCGGTTGCTGTTAGTGTTATGCTCTTCTCTCGCCGCTCTCCATGTGCTTTCAAGCTTTATCTCGTACCGAAATCATTTGTCTCTTGATTTACCATTGTCTTTGATTGTGTGGTGGCTATAATCCACAAAACTAGTTCGTAGTTTCCAGGAAATTTGTCCTTTGAAGTGAACTCATGAAAGCGGTTCCTTTCGATAAATTTTCACTCGCCGTGTCAGATTTTCAGTTTTGTACTTTTCCACTCATTTTCGCTGCATTTCCTCTCTTTGTAACACGAGGTCTCAAAAATGAAGATTGCTGCTTCAACTTGAATTCTAGTGTGCATCTGGACTGTTTTTTCGGTATTTCTATTCTTTAGAAAATCCATTCTTGTAGTCCCTGCAAGTCTAGTGTCGAGTCGGTTTGTGCAGTGAACCGTAGCGGCACGTGATTATGCAAATGTTGTCACAAAACTATCCTGTCGCGCGCTTGTAAAACTTATAAAAGGGTCGAAAGTCAGACTATTAATATTGTCTAGTTTTAATTTCTCTGATATTCACTGATGAAATTATACTAAAACAATTATTCACTGACTTCGTCTCGGTAAATATTCACCAATAGTCTCGCCCCATGTAAGAGAATCCGGAATCCGGAATCCATAATTTTTTTGCTTTTGGAATCCGGAATCCATAGTACTGGAATCCGGAATCCACAATTCTTTGGAATCCGGAATCCACTATGGTATGAAATCCGGAATCCATAGAAATCCATGCAGAGCTTAATTATTTAACTTGTCTTTTTTTTTTAAACGTCGCTAATACTTACGGTTACTAATTGTTAGTTGATTGACGTCGGATGTCAAGGTTGCCAGGTAACGCAACAAAGAAGCCAATGTTTCCCAGAGCCCGCGTATCGTTACTATCCTCAGCCTCTCCTTTCGCAATTTGCTCTTCGACAAAGGACAATTCCAAGTTTTTGTTTCAGACATTCGCCTTAAAAAAGATGTTTGTGTTTCACAAGTATAACAACATGAAAAAACATCAAACTGGGTAGGAAGGATTTGAAAAATTTGTCAGTTTCCCTAGGTCCAGTTTTCCAATTGCTATTGCAATAACACGCGATGAAAGGCATATCATCGTTGGAGACTGTGACGAAACGTGTGCAAAAGTGCACTGTGTGAAGTTGAAGGGGCGATTAAAGTAACAACTCTTAGCGATACTTAAGTCCCATGGGAATTGCCATTACAGCAAAGAACATGCTATCTATAGTATCAATGAAGAAGAGTTAATAGCAGGACGTAATCTACCAGAACGGCCTATTTGGAGGAGATGCTGCAGGCCACCGCGATGTTGTGAAGAGCGCATCGAATATGATCTTTGCCGTTAATGCACATACTAAAACACAGTTTTTGTATGTGATACTGGCAATAAAGCGGTCAGGGTGATAACATTGGCTAAATGACTCATTCCACTCCAGCATGTTATGGAAAATTACGCCAACGTCTTCAAGATGGACAAAAAGGAGAACTTAAGTGACACACCAATATTCTTCGATGTTGTCGCATTTTTGCAAGGAATGAAGAGTATGCATTTGAAAGAACTGCATGGGAAACGAAACACAAATGGTCCAGGCATGACGATTTCTCGGACCACGCCCAGTCGTTTGTCATTGCCCTTGAGTCCCTCACCAGTCTAGTCAATACTATCAGAGAAATTGGGAAGGAACATGTCCTGGATGGCATTCAATTTGAAAGCTTAACAACTTTGGCAGTGGAAAGCTTTTTCAAAGGAATGCGCGCTGACCACGACATGCCAACAATACTTCAATATGCATACAGAAGAGCCCGTTGTGTAGAAGACAACATGCTGAGGATATATCAGATGCACTTCTCCTACTTCACTGGGCCCAATCAGTTCCTACTACCCAGAGAAAATAATCAAAAGCGAGCGCCGAACCGGCATTGGGTCTAGGGAAACGAAGCAGATGGTGGCAAACGATGGAAGCAGGAAGCAGAGCCGAGAGGAAGCAGAGGTCTTAAGAGTTTGCAAGTGAGTACGAAAGAGGGGTGAGACAGGAAAATGTACGATCAAAGCCGAAAGAGCTGACCGGAACACTGCCTTGTGCTATACTGATATAGCTTCAGATTAGCAGTAATAACGGCGCCGATCAACTCCGGTGAAGATGTGGTAGCCGAGTGCCAAGTTCAGGAAAGCTAACTCAGAAATGAGGAGGTCTGCCCCAGCCGGTTAGGGTGAAAATCCTCTTCCAGAAGGACGATGTTGCAGCGGTTAGGCACAACAGAAGGAGAGAAAAATGCCCTTGCCGGCTTGCGGTGCTGTCGGTGGACGTCTACCTGGAAGCCATGCACCACCGCAGAGACTGTAAAGACGACGGTGAACTTTACATGGCTTAACTTAAACCAAATGGATGACACTTTAGTTTACACCATAGGTGAGGCGTCGAATACAAACTCCCCCGAAATGCATCTTAGGCAGACTCATCAACTTCACCGGTGTGGATACTCCTTCACCTTAGCCAAAGAAGAGGAAAACAGACTCTGCCGATTAGCTAATTTAGATGACATCGAAAACAATGATATTGACCAAGATAGGCCAGTTGAAGATCTAGAGGAGATGAATGAGGCTGTCAGACCATTATTCAGTCTGCCCCAGCAAGGCCGGCGGGGGTTAGCTCTTCAGGCCGTAGAACTACGAGCTTTATCCTGTAAAATGTCCAGTGTGTTATATGGCGATTTTCACGAGTCAAGTATTTATCTATAGGCCGTTGTGAGCTTTTCTCAAGCGGATTCAGGTGACCCTACAAAGATGTTAGTGGTTAACTCCTGGAAGCAGACTGAACACCACTTTCAAACCTGTGAAATAGATTGAACAAATAGAAGGCCACATGGCTAACACTTCACTATTCACAAGGAGTCCTTCGGTTGACATAATGTTTCCTATTTTAAAGCAAAGAAAACTGCGACCAGACTTAACCGCGTATGAGCCTGGGACTGTCAAGAGTGAACTAATTAATGAAGACCTCAAGCGAATACAGAGAATCCATTGAGGGCAAAAACTCAACACTGAAAAACTTTTGGAGCCATACATACCGCAGCGCTGCCTTCGCTCTGCAAACAAGATGCTTTTAAGGGAGCCGTCTTATAATTTACAGACATACGGTCACCGTGCTTTTTCTGTGTGTGCGCCGCGTCTATGGAATGCGTTGCCGTTAGAATTGAAACGTAGCCCCTCAGTTTCTAGTTTTAAGAACAATCTGAAGACATTTCTTTTTAAGAAAGCTTATTGCTGAATTTTCTTTTTTTTATAGCCAAATGTTTTTATATTAATTATATTAATTATATTTATCAAATTTTTATCAATCACCATTTAATTTCTTAACTTACAAATTTTAGCATCAATTTTTAACATTAGTTAGTGTGGTTTTAGATTATAGTTCTATATATTCATTTATTTAGCCAAACATTTTAAAGCGCTCTTGGACATTTTGGAAATAGCGCTATATAAATATTTTATTATTATTTAAACAATCTTTAATTTTAATAGTCAGATAACATTTCAAAGTTTGATGAGTTTAAACAATTCCACAAAGGTATATTTGTAAATGACTAATCTTCCTCCGCAAACGTGAAAGATTGCCTTCTGCTCTCGAATTGGGAAGGTCAGTCGTGACAGATAATTTTCACTATATTGCTTTGCCTTAGATTATTTCCGAAATTAACACGTTAACTCCTGATCATTAGTACCAAGGTCCTAGACTTGCTGAAAATATTGACAATAATGAATGCTGCAGTTATAATGAATTTGTAAACAGAGTTCATAGTAATTTCCAGTTTAGCCCTGTAAATACTTCACAGGTTTACAAGTTACTTCACTCATTATCCATATCCAAGGCTACAGGGATCGATAAAATCTCAGCAAAAGTCCGACATTAGCAGATCCTATTATTTCCGGGTATCTAATGTTAATATTCAATGCATCAATTGCCTCGCCAATTTTTCCAATGGAATGGAAAGTACGTAGCTAGAGTAAACCCCCTCCATAAAAAAGGCCCACGCAACCTGATGGATAATTATAGGCCAATTTCGATTCTTCCGGTGATTAGCAAAGTTTTTGAAACAAATATTATACAACCAATTAATAGAATACTTACATACAGAGAATCTGTTGTCGGAATATCAATTTGGTTTCAGGCGTTTTCACTCGACTGCGTCTGCTTTATTAGACTGTACCACGGCAATGAATGGTACTTCAACATGGATCGTGGCCTTTATAATCTAGTTGTTTTTCTTGACTTAAAAAAAGCCTTCGATACCGTAAACCACATGATTTTGCTGGACAAACTTGAGGCGTACGGTATCAGAGAGGGTGCACTTAATCTTCTTTGTTCCTATTTAACTGATCGAAAGCAAACATGCCGGGTAAATGGTAAGCAATCTGACCTAAGAAAAATATGCTGTGGAGTTCCATATTGTTCTATTCTGGGCCCACTTCTTTTCCTGGCATATATTAACGACCTGCCAAACTGTCTGAATCGCATGACACCTAGCGGCTTTTGGGAAAACTGTAGAAGAACCTGAAATGGGGCTGAACGATGACTTAAGTAATATCAAAAATTGGCTAACAGCAAATAAATTAAGCCTAAAAATAGCAAAAACGTAGTGTGTACTGATTGCGTCGACAAAAACTAAATAATCTCTCTGTACAACCAAATGTTGTCATCGAAGATGACCCAATTAAAAGAGTTAGAGATTGCAAAACGCACGGGGTGCATATCGATGAATCCCTTACATGGGGAAAACACATTGATGAATCGAAATAGCTAAGAAAATTTCGTCTGGAATTAGTGCCATTAAGAGGTTGAGAGATTTTGCAAACCGTGACACGCTTGTCTCCGTATGTAATGCCTTATTTCAGCCCCATTTCGATTATTGCTGTGAAGTTTGGAATTCGTTAGCAAGTGGCCTAGCTCAACGCTTACAGAAGCTCCAAAACAGGTGGCTAGGGTAATTATGCATTGTCGAAACGAAGCCGGCCAATCAGAAATAGCCTTATATTATTCAATAATATATCCTTTTCTTACTTATGGTCTCGTAGCTTGGGGCAATACTTACCATACAACTCTAAATAATCTAATTGTGATGCAAAAAAAAGTCTCTGCGCATCATGACTTTTTCGGCATATGATGCCCACACAAATCCTTTGTTTAAAAAACTAAGCATTTTAAAATTTCTAGATTTAGTCTATATACATACTGCATTGTTCATGTTTGACTTTCATAATTCTAATGTTCCAACTGCCTTTAATGATTTCTTTGTACCAATTTCAAATGTCCATAATTACAACACAAGATTAGCTTCTAAGTCTTCTTTCTACATCCCAATAATCCGCACTAATTATGGCAAGTTTAGTCTTAGATTTTGTGGCCCAAAATTATGGAATTCCATTCCTGATCAATTTAAAGCACATACCTCTAAAAAAGCCTTTAAATCTTCCTTAAAACGTTATGTCAAAGATTGCTATTAGTCTTCTCACCCGTAATAGTTTTTTGTATAATAGGTTCTTGTATTGTAGTCATATTTTTATAGTTAGTGTGTTAGTGTGTGTCTGTTTTTTTCTTTTCTTCTTCTTTCTTTTTTCCATATTGTATATATATATATTTATGTAAACTTCTGTCTTTGTCCCTCGACCGTACTTGAAATGTGTAAATAATTTATCCCCAGGGTACCTGACTCGATTAGTTCTTCAGCTACTTCAGGTATCCTGACACTCTCTTCATTTATAGTACTTTTGCTAATATTACATGTATATATAAGAGTGTAAATAAAATAATTTGTTGTTGTTGTTGTTGTTGTACACTTACTTGGCTGGATCACTCTAGCCGAACGTAGGGCTCAAATTAAGGCCAGACTAATGTTTAAAATACTTAATGACTTGGCACCAAAAAGACTGTCTAACATTTTCAGGAATTCATATGCAGCCTCAAGTGGCTACCATTTAAGGAATTCCAATTAAAAAGATAGCTCTTCCGTTACCTAGAACATAATTTTTGAAAAATAGTCTAAGATATAATGGTGCTAAATTGTGGAACTCTTTACGAATGAAGCTCGTAGTTGCGAGTCGCTGGCTTCGTTTAATAATTTAATAACTTAATTTTCAATACTTTATTTTTATCCCATGGGCCAATCAATTTTACAATTTTAGATTAGATTGATTACCTCTATATTATTTAACAATTATTCACTGAAGTCGAAGTGACTATTGGTGAATATTTACCGAGACGAAGTCGAGGTAAATATTCACCAATAGTCACTGAGACTGAAGTGAATAATTGTTTTAGTATAATTTCATCAGTGAATATCAGAGAAATTAAAACTAGACAATATAATAATAGTCTGACTTCCGACCCTTTTATAAGTTTTACAAGCGCGCGTGACAAGATAGTTTTGTGACAAACATTTGCATAATCACGTGCCGCTACGTACGGTTGGCCGGTTCATTGCACAAACCGACTCGACACGAGACTGGCAGGGACTACAAGAATGGATTTTCAAAACTAAAGGATGAGAAATACCAAAAAACAGTCCAAATGCACACTATAATTCAATTTGAAGCAGCAATCTTCACTGTTGAGACCTCGTACCGTGTTACAAAGAGAGGAAATGCAGCAAAATTGAGTAGAAATGGACAAAACTGAAAATCTTCCACGGCGAGTGAAAATTTATCGAAAGGAACCGCTTTCATGAATTCACTTCAAAGGACAAATTTCCTGGAAACTACGAACTACAGAATCAAAGACAATGGTAAATCAAGAGGCAAATGATTTCGGTATGAGATAAAGCTTGAAAACACACGGAGAGCTAGAGCGGCGAGAGAAGAGCATAACACAAACAGCAACCGGCTCCCTGAATGAAACTAGAACTTGTTGTTTTTCTATCAAGAACCCCGAAACAAATATCTCAAGTAAGTACTCTCTTTTTAAGTCGAACCGTTCTCAAATTTGTAGGAAAAGGTCTCGCTGTGTTATTTATTGCTCTAAGTAGACGTTATTTCCTTGTGAAAGTTTTTGATTCATGAAGACACAAGGACCGAATAAACTCAACCCGAAACTCGTAAGTAAACTTTGTTTGTGAACGCTTATGGATTAAAGAAAAGCTTCAAGTTTAGCCATACTTATTTAGTTGCTTCTTTGGTGGGTTTTGGAAAAGCTTTTTCTTTCATATTATTTATTTCTTCCTGAGAAACATCGGTAAATATGCGAGCGGCCTTTTGGTAAATGCTTTGTATGTTATATTCACCTCCAGGCGCTCTGCAGGTGAATATAGCGACTTATTACATGGCAGCTCCGTGAGCGGGCAAGATGACTCTGAATGCTGCAATCTGATTGGTTGCTCAGCGGGCAATATTTTTCCATCTTGCCCGCTCAGGATTTTACAAAACCGCTCACAATTGTTCGTAAACAAATAGCGATAGAACCCATACATTTTGAAAGAAACTAAACAATTTGTGACATGAAAGCAAATACTAATTTAAAAATCGTTCTGCCTTTTCGTTTACAGCTAAAATTCACCTTTTTAGAGGGATTAATGCAGTTTTTTCTGGCTCTTGCAAGTTCGATGAAAACAACTGCAGCAAAAGCGACTGAATTGAACGAAGCTGGACTTACGGAGATAAAAAACTATAGCGAAGCTGAAATGGCCGTGACTTCAAAAACACAAAGAAAAGTTCGGCTACCTCACAACGCTACTACAATCGTGGTACAAAGAAATAAAATTATTACGGAAACGAGTAAGCTTAGCACACAGTTTCATCAAAGAAAGCAGGTTTTATATTGTATGAGCTAAGAAATTCAACATTTACATTTGGTAAATGGCTTACAAATTAAGAGTATTTACTAGATTAATATATACTTACAAGTTTGTTTGTATTCTTCTACAGCTCTATTTGTCAAGTTTTGCAGTGTGCTTATCTGAGTTATCGCCACTCGAGTGATTAAATAGTGATTTCATTTCAACGCCGGTTTTCAACTTTCAAATCTTCCACAAATATGCACATTTTTGTTTCTAGTTAATGCCTTCGGCCTTCCTGATGAAGTTGTCATTGAAACTCAGTACATCTGAAGTAAAGTACAGGTCAGTTTTCATCCATAAAAACATTTTTTTTTACGTCGGAAAACAAACTGTTTTGAACGCCACAAGGTTGAACTTCAAGTGAAAAGTCGTCGAGACTCAGTCTAATTTTAGATTGATTTCTATTCGCTCTTCAGTTTACCACGCAATGGGTTCCTGGCGCGTGTGTCAAAGTGTGATTTCATTCATTTGTGCCATATAATAAAAACCTTATTGACCAAGCTTGTTCGATCAAGATGGGGGGATATTGGCCTCGTTCATTTTTTTGCGTTTTTATGGACCTCGACTCCGTCTCGGTCCATAAAAACGCAAAAAATGAACTCGACCAATATCCCCCCATCTTGACCTCACGCTTGGTCAATAACCTCTACATATGACGTAATTCTCGACCAATCAGAGCACGGGAATATCTATATTCACTGATGAAATTATACTAATAGCCATTATAGTATTTACACTTAGTAGTAGTTATATAGTTCGGTGTTTAATTGAAGTGTGAATTTTCAATTTTTAATTGTATTTTTATATATTTGTGAATATCATTAGTGACACGTCCTTATTGGAAACCAGCTGTAAGTTGAATAGGACAACGTGTATAAATAAAGTTGAACATCGTCACTCTTTTCATACCTTTGTTGGGGAACAGCCTCATAAATTGAACAGTAACAAGTATATAGAAAAGTTTTAGACATTGGGAGTTATTTCGCATCAGGTCAGATAGAATGTGCCAAATGTGGAAAGGAATCTCGACGATATGAGGCAAATAAATGTATTTTCCATAATCCATAGACACCGCAAATCCAGTAGCACCTCACCCACTCCCCTACCCCCCCCCCCCCCCCTACCCCCAACCCCCCTCGCTATATAATGACCGTTCTCTAAGCCTAAATTGTAGGTATTACTTCTATTGCTGTCAAATTGACTTAATTAGCAACTGTCAAAGAAACCTACTTTAACTTTACATAAAAACAGAAAAAGTTGATCTTCAATGCACACACATTGATTTCAAAGAGTTTTATTAACTGGCATTGCTCTGTCTTTTCCTTTTTGAGATGCTGCCCACGACCTCATGTTTTCAGCATTTGGTCTTATAAGAACTAAAAATTCCTTTAAAAGTTGATAACTTTTAAACCCTGTATAAAAACGTATCATCTCGTCATTACTGGAATAACGAGCCAATCCAAACCTCTATATATATTTTTTAGTTCCTGTGTCAGCCTTTCAATTTCTGCCCTGGCTTTCTCTAACTGGACTTCTACTGATTCAGTGTCAGGTTCCACAGAATATTCATGTTCGGAGGAAGGTAAAGCACTTGGGAGAGCTGGCGAGGCGTCCCCTGGTTTCACTCCTGTCGGCAGTGTTAATAATTATTTCCTTTCATTTGGCGGCGGTCGAGGGCTTTTTGTGGCTTCCTTCGAATTCCAAGAAAATACTGATGGAACAGCATCGGCTTTAAGTAACGCTTTGCCCATCAAAGTTCTTCTATAATCAGACGGTAAGAAGTGGGCAGAACACACCAGGGCGTTTTTGGTAATCTGCAGAATATATAAGAAACATTCTATTAGGAAATTTTAATAACACGTACAACCTTTCCATGAAAAAGTGCAGTGGCTCGTGTCACAGGCAGGTTAAACTATTTCAGTATTTGTATATCATTAATAAGAGTCGATTAAATTATGCCTGAATGCCAAGGAAAGGTTTCCTAAATACCTTAAAATATTTTCCTGGATCTCTTCTGATTTTAATTATCCACTTTCTGCGTCTATTGGTGTCCACGGGAAACTGGTGGTACGTTATATCGGCCATGTATCTTTGGTCATTCGTGCACTTGGGAACACAGCAGTGTGCCATCTTGGATTTCATGCCATGTGAGCCTCGCTTTCAATTCAAGATGGCCGCCGGGTGAAAAGAGAGAATTGACGACAGGAAATACACATCCTTTCCGACCTCCTCTTCCCCCTTCATTTTAGCAAGTTTCGCAGATCTTACCCCAAATTTGTAAACAATACTGATGTAGTATCCGTAGAGTTTAGTTACAAAACTATGATTTTAACGCTGCAACTTCATTTAATCCAGTTCTGGACTAGCCTGAAATACAGCCACTCCTCAGCTCGTTCCTGTGAGGGTTCACTCCCCGAGAGAGACGTCTGAATGCATTAGCCGGTAATGCTGTCCAGTGACGTCACTACCCCAAAATCGCGGTAGTGATTTTGATTGGTCAATTCTATAATTATGTGCTCATTTCACGTCAAAGACAGCATGGTGTGATTTGCACAATCCTGTTTGAAATTGTCGTACATTAATTATTTCGTATGGAAAAGCTGTATCCACATCAAGAGAAATCATTTCTAGAGTTTTATGAAGCCGATAAATGTGTTGTAAACTAGTCTACAGGTTATGGAAAGTCCTTGATTTTTCAAATGACTCCACTCGTTGCGAGTGAACTTGTGAAAATATCGCCATCAGGCCGTCTACAGTCTGTTTGTCCTGGAGAGCATTTATTGTAGTTTATATCTCTTCATGCACTAATTGCACTGATGAAGGATGGATATGAAATGGCCTTCCTCGAAACCCTAAGCATCCCAGCAGCGTGTCCGTCACAGCTTATTAGGAGGAGACGGCTCTGATAAAGAAAATCGAAGCGGGCGAGTTTCGCAGTTGGAGAATTGCAGATAAATCGCTCGTTGGAAATGGCTGATTCACAAGCGCTGCAAGTACAACAAGTAAACAAGCCAGTGAACAAATATCGGCTTTGGAAAGGTGCTAAAACACTGTTGTAGTCTTACTGAAGTGGCTTTTATTTCCGAGACCTTACTCTGTCAATAAGAAGAAAAAACGCGGTGCATTAAATTCAGTGGATGTGCCAAAAACCCAGGAATTTTCAATTTGGAAAATATTTGCATCGGATTCGGAGTGAGCACTCGTAGGCCAAAATCAAGATTTCAATTCCTATGCAAACCACTGGAATCAGGTTAGTCATTTTCGAATGAAAGAAACTGTCAAAGAAAGTAGACTGCGTATGAGTTAAGCAGGCTAAAGACTTGATATTTGAATACGTGGCTCCAAGAGAAACGTTTCAGTTCGAGTTATGTAAAATACTGATTCAATTGGGCTCGCAAGACGGCTTCATGTTGTATGTTTGTTTTCTTTCCGTCAACTTCCCTGACCGAACGCCGAAAGTAAATGATTCTTTGCAAAGTTTTCTACTTTGTTATAGAAATTATGGTATAAGAATTCCTGTTTTATTCATTGTCTATTGAAATAACATTTCTTTGTGGAGAGTGATATATTTACAAAAATTATTTTATTCATCATTGCAGCGGAATCTTTGATTTCTTTTGCGGAATTGGTTTCAGTTGAAATGCACTGCTGTGCGCTCAGTTTGAATATTTAAAGTGTTAGAGACTTTATATTTGTGTTTTATTGACAAATACAGGCACTAGCTGATTCTACGATGATTCAAAATATATTTATGCTGCATTCAGCCTTCGTCCTTAGCTTCGACCTCATGCAGTATTCATAATTTTTCGTTCACGGTACAGTCAGCACGTGCCTATTTGTCAATAACGAACGCACAGCAGTCTCTAACTTTTAATTAGAACATGGAGAACCATCTTTTATTTGTTAAATAATATATAAAAATCACATGAAGTTGTTCGTGCTATTCTGAAATAACTACCACTCATAATATTTTAAAAGTTTTCAAATTGGAATTAAGAAAACTTCCAAAACATCTCTCGTGCTCATTATTGTACCTGCATTCATGCAATTTCCCCTACAAATCCAGGCAGAGTTATTAAATTTCTAGGGGCGTTTCTTTCTCATTTATTGGAGTCCTGGAACGTGACATATTTAGGCATGTCTGTGTGTGTGATAACGACATTTTGCAAGCTATGTCACTGATTCAGCTAACTTTGTCATCCTTTGGATCACTCAAATCTAGGTTCACAGATTTGTTAGGCATAGTAACGACGAGATTCTCTTCCTAATTCTTTGTCTAAAAGGACAAGTCATAATGCCTCAATTAGTTTAGTCAAACTAAACTATGGTTGGTAGTATTTTGATGAAAATTTGATGAAATTATGTGAAAGCTAGAGAAATATGGGGCAGAAAAGGTTTCACCTAATTATTCGTTTTACGGCGATAAAAACCGTATGGAATCAGACGAATATTTAAAAATTATTCACCGAAGTGGAGGTGAATAGTGGTGGATATTTATCGAGCCGCTTCACCACTATTCATCGACACTGAGGTGAATAATTGTTTTAGTTATTTTATTTTCTGTCAAATGGACAATCAGAGCGCGCGAAAAGTGATATTCACTGGTGTGATATATACTAAATAATTATATACAGTTCAGTTGATTTTGCATTTTCCATGAGCTATACCAGGATTTGCTCTTTGCCTTTTGCCATCGAAACTTTAAATTATGTATGACGGGAAAGCGAAAACAATTCAGAGTATTTACATTAAGGTGTCTAGCTTTCTCGCTAGATCACAACATCCTGCCAACGCACAAGCTGCTGGTTCTTACGTAAAATTATGAATAAACTACTTAATTGATATTTTTGTTTTATATTAATGCTCAGCTGGAGTAAAAATTAAGAATTGCTTACATATAGTGCATATGCATACTATTCCATTGATAGTGTAATCAGATTCCAGCGTAAATCTTGCCTCTTAGGCACTGCCCTTGTTTGAGACGAAAATATTTGTGGTTAAAAGTAAATGCGTTCTTCGACATTTACACACATAAATAATCTCGAATTAGCCAAACAAGCATTATATTTTTTAAATATATTGACTTCTAAGATATTGGGCAGGTGTTCGACAAATGTTTTTCAGATATGGTTCCCAAATCCACATCACCAAACCGCTTCTTGAGAAATTTGATTTCTATTCTAACTTAAAATTCCAAATTCACCATGGTGAAATTACCTTTTTTCCCGATAGGAAGGAAGAAATACCTGATATAATTGATATTCCCCGGTGCTGAGAATGTAACTGCGCCTTACTGAGAATCCTTCCCGTATAATTTATTCTGAACTTATAGAATTAAATGTGGCAATTTTTTCACTACTTCAATTGAATGGTTTTGTTATTTATGTTTGTCTCAAATCTGGAATATCGATCACTTTTTCAACACCTACAGCGAAATAAGGTGCCTTTTCTAAAGACAATATAGATCCTCGAAGTCGCAAAATACATTTTTGAAGCCAAGTGAATTCGGATACTCAAGGCAATTGTGGCGTGAAAAAAATCCAATTCAGGCAGTTCCAGTGATTCCTAACTTTATCTAAAAAACATTAGAAATACTAGCTACTGCCATTTCAAAATTAATCTATTCAAAAACTTTCATCTATTTTATCATAGAATTTTATTTTATTTTCAAATTACAACGGCATGTTCAGAGATGCATGAATTTGATTCATAGACTTACCTTACCTTTGATGTTAAAAATGCGCTTCCCATTTAAAAGTACTGATATGGGGCAGAATTCTGCTATGTCTCCTTCCTTTCAGAGGTTAAACCTTCCAAGACTACGCGACGAATGGTAAACTTCGCCCATGCATCCGGGAAATGTTGTGCTGCCGGTGATTCGTTCAGACTCCTGTCCTATTGTCTTGAGAAGTGAACCCATCGGAAACTAGTTAGTGTATTGTAAATATTCTTAAAATTGAGGGACATTACTTACATCCGATCACAATACTACTACAAGAATCCTTTTCGAATTATTTTTCTGGATATCTGGATTTCTTCAGCAAAATAGTCATAAAATGTGTGGAAAATGCTTCCTCGACATCACCTTCGCCGCTAAATGATTTGCCATTATTGTGATAATAATAATAATAAATAAATATTTTATTTGTTATAGCACGCTTAAAGCTGGTGGGGGCCCGCTTTTACTCCTCACTACATTAACTGTTTTGGACACACTACACTGGACTCACGGTTGATTTTTACGGAGAACCCGGAGAAAAACCCTCGAATGCAGATAAGGAATCAACAACAAACCTGACTCACATATGGTGCCCGAGCCGGGAATCGAACCCGGGACCGCAGCGGTGAGAGGCGACTGTTTTACCACTGCGCCAACCTGCATGATTGGAAAGGTAACGCTTCTGATAGTTGTAAATCAGTTTACTAGACTAAAAACGTCACTTAGTCGCGACTAAACCTGATCAAACATTATACGCTCACAACAGTAAGGCACACATTATTTAACTATGTTATTGCCGGCTATCAGTTTCAAATCCCTTTGAATAATTCACTGTGTTATTGTTGAAAGCATGAATTGCTAACTTTAGCTCGACATTGAATTTTAACGACTTAAACCCTAACCTCGTACTATAGAATGCTCACATACTTGGACTTCGAGGATTAACCCTTTTAAAAGCGACATCCGCTGGTATAAGGCATTGGCAGAAATTATGGACATCAGCGGAAAGGTACTGCGGGCGCCATTTTAGCCGATTCAAAATGGCGGCTTATAGTGAGCGAGACTGTAGGTTCTACATATATAGACCTTCCAACGCAAAGAAAACCGAAACTTTCTGTGATGAAATAAGAATAGAGAAGCGGAACGAGAGTTATATTAGCTTAAACGTAGCCATTGTGATTAAAAAGCCATTTTTGGGATTTGTCATCTCTCCGGCGTCTGTCTGTCCAAGTCCAACTGCTTGGCGGCAATTATTTAGAGGAGAAAGGCCTGAAACCCAGTTTATATCCCAGCAAACATTGCAAGATTTAGGTTAACAAAACAAGATGGCGGACAGAAAGAAATATGGTGATGTTTCTCTCCTTTCTCGTCGAGTTTTCTTCGAAATGTAATCCTATATGGCGTCCTGGCACTAACATTATTTCGACAAAACTCAGACGTCTTTGGAAGTACTTTGGAGGAGTGTTATTGTACGTTTTATTGGCAATATGGATGCATTGAACACTGCTTTATTGACACCGAGGCGAACTTATTTGCCTCACCGAAGACTTGGCGAACTGTTGTACCTCAAACTGTGCATGGGTTCAGCCAGATTACAGACAACAACATGGAGAACGAGGAACATTTGAAGGGCGAAATGGACTTCTCAGGGAAGTACTTTGCCGACGATCTCAGGGATTGTTTGTGGCCTCAATACACAGTTTAATCCGTAAGTTATTGGTCTCGAGGCGAACTAATATGAAATCAAACTTAGAAAGTCTTCAAATTTGAAAACTTTTATGTTTTTCATACATTTTCTTATACGAATCGACAGCCATTTTAGACACTGATGCGCATGTGCGCCGCATCTTGTCTCATACTTCTGCCAATGGTTTCTTTCACCGAACTCAATCAACAAAGAAAGCGCTCAAGAAAGTGACACATCCAAGAGTTCAAATATTTATAAAAATGACATTAGGGGAAATGCGCGGTCTTGTTTTTGTTTTTGTTTGCGCCCGCGATTCTGGATGAGACAACAACCTAAAGGCTCGTTTACACAGGCGATTTTTGATGCAATTTTTTTCGCATCGCGTTGCATTTTTTCTCGCCGCAAATTTGCATCAAGTTGTATCGAGTTTCGAACATGCTCGAAACCAGTGCGATTTGGTGGCGACAAAAAAATACATCAAAATCGCCGCTAGTTTACACGTGCGATTTGAAAGTGCAACTTCGCTGGCGAGCAAAATTGCAGTCAGTGGAAATCGCCATAAAAATTGCACAAAAATCTCCTGTGTAAACGGGCCTTAATAAAGCATTTCATGACATAAAAAGAGAGAATTATATTCCGGTTTGCAGGAAACTATTTTAGAAAATGTCGAGTACTTCTATATACAAGTCCAGTCTCCTCTGGGAACAACTGCTATGCTCTCAAGAGATTAAATCTACTGAAATAGCCCTTTAATAGCTAGAAAACAGTCACGTGCAGATATATCACTTCAACGTTTACGGTTCGTGCGCCGTTGTACAAATCCTTTGTTTATTTGGCATATATTAGGGAGCGGTCATTAATTACTGCGGGGGGAGGGCCGGTAAAATATCTAAAACGAGGACCCAAAAATGTCGGCCCTCCCCAAAACATCAGCCCAAAAAATATTGGCCCTCCCCAAAACATAAAAAAATGACGGGTTTTTTTTTCAACAAAAGAGGAAAGCATTTCTTTTGTTTTACTCCTGAAAACCTCGTTATCAAGCAGAATGTTTGAGGTCTCGAACGTTGCCATTAGCAGCATCCAGCACGCGCTGATTGCTGGTTAAGGGACATTTCCAAGGTGGAGCTGAATGGTCGATTGAAGTAGCCTAAAAATATTGTAAAAGTTTCATTGTTAAAACAGGCGCCCAAAAATTTGTGACCCTCCCCAAATCGAAGCCCAAAAAACTTAGCCCTCCCCCTAAATTTACCGGCCCTCCCCCCCAGTAATTAATGACCGCTCCCTTAGTCAATGGTAGCCGGCGCCAGTTGTAACAAAACTGAAACTTGAACAACTGCGCATGGACCGTAAACTGGTCTATAACGGAATGAATTGAGCTTGTGATCCCATGAGAAAGGCTTTACTGGATGGTAAACAATCTTACGAAACGCAGTTTTAGAAAGATCGATAATCAACTGGAGGTGGAAAATAGCGATTTAGAAACAGGTTTTGCTAATAACACCACCGATCTCATGCCTTTGAAGACATGATATTAAACGTGACACGATTTCAAAAAAGTCGCTGAAATACATTTCTCTTTTTCGGTAGCGACTTATGAAAACTTGCTATTCAGTTTGTATTCCTGCACTCAAACATCTTGAAATTTGGTAAACTTGGGTTTTAATCAGATTAATTTTCCACACTTACCCTTACATAATCGGTGCACATTTTAAGACTAACTGGAGAATAGAATGTTCTTTTCAAATCACAACTTGAACTTCTTTCTTCTTTCTCCTTTCTTCACGAAAGCCACCGATGCACGCTGCATGGAATGCAGTTGTAGATGGTTTTGTTGCATTAGAGCGGATTTCAATTGAGTATCGGAAGTATTTTGGTTTTGCGTTTACTAAGCTCTCCTATTGGCTGAGAAAGTAAACCAACCAATCAGATTCCAAAGTAAAACCAAACGCAAATTGGTTTTGCTTTTGCTTTGGTCTGTCATTCGCTCACAGGGAAGCCATTTATAAGTTACTTGTGATTACTCGCTCCTATGATTGGCTGGCTGTGGGTAATTTGCGTTTGGTTTCACTACACTCAACTGAAAACCGCTCTATACCCGAGCGAATGAAAACAATGAAAATACACGCCGATGTACTGGCGGTTTCACTGGAGAGAAAAAGCGAAATATTCAATGCCGTATTACTACAAGAGTGAGCATGCCACATTTATCAGTGTGGTAGGTACTGTTTAATAAACGAGCAGCAGTGCTTTATCACATTTTTAAGATCTGATATAACTCGAGTTTATTGAAGGTCTTCGAAAACGTTGATATATATACACTGCAGTCCCTTTCATAACGCGAACATCAGTGGAGAAACAGGGCTACACGCGATGAGAAGCCACACGGCCAGATAAAAAGAGATCAGGGAGAGACGCGAAAGAAAGGGACTTTGGAATTCGTTCTGAATTCTCCGTTGCTGGAAAAACTGAAAATTCCCTTTGGCTAAAATCAGTGTTGACAGGGCGTGTCAACATTTCGCATCAATTTGAGCCAGACCACGGACAGTTCAGAAGCATTCCACGCATGACATAAGTTACCTCAAAATCGATCACTACAAAGCAAGCCAAACATATATAAACCAGCACATTTTGTTTAATTCGCTGTCAAATTTAACGACATTTTCGTATGTTAATATTAAAATGAAATAACGTCTTTAGGATCAATCACGTTTGTATATTGACGTAATTGTGATGTTATAACGAATGACGCCCGAAAAATACTAAAATATTTATTTTTAAAAGACTTTTTAAAAGATATGACGTCATAATGACGTATCCTCTTTTTCACTGTGAATGTTAAAGTATTACCTCTCAAAATTTGAAAATTCTAAAAACATACGATTGTGGTAGCCTCCTCCGCAGGCAACTCCTAATTATAATTTTTTTTAATCGAGAAAAGATGTGAAACCGGGCTTCCTGTGGTAAGAGAGGGCCGAGCATGGGTTCGCCGGTTGCCGGATCTAAAACATATAAGAGTTGCCTGCGGAGAAGGCTACGATTGTGGGTACCGATTTCATATTAAAATTGCTAGACTGTCATGAACAACTATTTTAAACTCTAAAAGATGAATGAAGAAGTTATTTTGTAAATGGTTCTATATTGTATATTTTACCGAAATTCACAATTTAATAACGTTTCTCCCTCTTTACCAATCGAACTCGGGTTTTCGGTTGCTTTGTCGTCAACGTGATGAGAAATCGAAAATATGAAACTTATTGATGGTAAAGGTAATTGAAAACATTGAGAAACCTATTATAAATGGATACATGACGTAATTGTGACGTCATCAAGATGTCTACGGTAGTGCAAATCATCGGATTTTGTTTTGGTCATCCATCTTAATCCAACCACAAAAATTCAATATTCTACGTTAGAAACTTTTGAAAATATAGCAAAGTGATCAGAATTTGAGGATCATTTGTACCAACCGCGCGTGTTCAGTGAATGAAAAGCTATATGGCCGAATAGTTCTAAAACCGGAGCAGAAAGACTCTGTTTCGTCGCTCTTACAGGAAATTAAAAGACAATTATTCGCAGTAATTCCGACGAGTCCGGGAAAAAAGCCTTATTTTCCAGCTCTTTCAGTCTTGGCCAAATGCAAATCAAACGAAGCCACTCCAATTAATGGACTTTAGCATGTCGACTTCCACGAGGACGACTATTACTTAAAGTGTATATGAATTTAAAATTGCTAATTTATTTTATTATTTTTTAGTCTTCCCATAGTCATTTTGTGCAGTTAAAAATAAATTTGGAGTGCGCGAACTTTGTTCTTTTTCGTGTCTAAGTCGGAAATATCATACGATAATTTTTATGCTGTTAAAGATATGTTAATCACATGCGTGGCGTCAGATAATTAGCACATTTATATTGATAAAAGTAAAAATATGGCCGACGGCAAGGTTTCCTTGAGAAAAAATATGACAGATGGCAAGGCCCCTCTAGTAAGACAAAATTAGAAAATTAGACAAAAACGCACTGAATGTTGTAGTATTTACGGAGACGACTGATAGATGACGTCACGCATGTGATTAGCATATCTTTGACGGCATAAAAAATTGTCGCACGATATTCCTGACTTTGACACGAAAAAGAATCATGTTTGCGCTCTCCAATTTAATTTTTAATTGCACAAAATGACTAAGGGAAGACTAAAATTTAAAAAAATTAAACATATATTTTTTAATTCATATACACTTAAACTGTGATTTGTCACTATCATTGAGGAACAGAAGGGTCCAACGAAGGTTCTCTATTAAATTTGACGAGGAAACAGCTTGATCGATATATTTGCTCGATTTAGTGTTTTCTTATTCTATAACAGCGGTCGTTTGTTTGGCTTCGCGCTTTAACGACATCAGCGTTTCGTACTTTAATTCGAGACTCAAACAACGCCACCAACAAAACCTAGAGTCCTGTCAATTCTGCGTAAAATACGGAACATGACCCCACAGCACACAAAGAAGTAACTAGCGGAAAGCCTTGTCCTTTCCAAATTAAATTTTAATGATACTGTACGCTACCCTCTGCCCGTATATCTACAGAAGAAAATCCAGCTAGTGCAAAATGCTGCCGCGAGCTTTGCGACCAACCGCTATTCTACTGAGAAAGACGTGCTGAAGTTGGTATGACTCCCCACTATAGAAAGGATCCAATTTCACCTACTCAGAAGTGCCCATCAAGCGATCCACAATCAGTCCTGGCCTGACTACCTCACCCTAAAGAAACATGAACCGAACAGGCAGCTGCGCTCTAGTTTAGCGCCACAACTAAGTGTGCCCCTCATAAAGGGAACGTTTCAAGACTCTACGGCAAAGTTATTTAACGAACTCCCTGCTAACATCAGATCATGTGTTGACCCAAAACCATACAATCGTCAGGTTAAACACATTTTAATGAACAGAGCAAAACATCGGATTGATTAAACCATTAGTATTTTCCCTTTTCAGTTCCTCCTATAGATTATAGTCGTACATAGTTGTATATAGTTCACCATGGCGTGTATGGTTACCAACGTTTCCAGTGTTTCCTTTCTTTTTTTATAGTAATATAAAGTTGTAGCTGATGGTAATAATGCCTGCCTTCTATACACAGTAGTTGTACATAGTCGTTTATATAGTTCACCATAGTTTCCATAGTCCTTTTTTTATTTTCCTTATGTAATATAAAGTTGTAGCAGTTGTAGTAGTTATAGCAATATTTTTTTATATTGATCTCACAGATGTAAAGCTACTTAGTAGAGATGTTGTGATTAAACCATTATTATTATTATTAGATCGAATCGGATCGGATCGGATCGGACCGCACCGCACCGCACCGCACCGCATCGAATCACAGATCGGATCATGGATCGGATCACAGATATTACGTTTTTCCCGCCAAAATAAAACACATTACGACCAAGTCTGACAAAATGGCCGTTTATAGTTCGATATTTTGCTCACTCCTTCGAGTCAGGATTTATAGTCAGGATTTCGAATCAGGGTTTGGGGTTTAAATGTACTGGCATAATTTCGTGGAGATTTATATTCCATCACCCAGATCACCAATCGACAAAAGAAGTGGTTAGTCAGGAATAAATTAAATAAACGAAACCACAAATCAAAGTGTAAAGGGACATGACAGAGAGTTACCATCAGTTCGTGAGGCAGCTGTGCACTTCCGATGTCCATTAACATTGCATCCAAGACAGGACGGGTCGTTCCGATTTGCCGCTCCAACACGCTCCCGAAATGAGACGCGTGCAAATGGTTGAATAACCACTCGCATCCTTGTTCGGTGACATATCTCTTGATCCATCTCCATGAGCGCGTCATCCAACTCGGACTTTCTTCCGATGAAGTTGATGCCACGGTCGCACCTGAGCTTGGCGGCCGGCCTTCGAATCGCAACGAAACGCCTCACTGCGCAGATGGAAGCACTGGCGACCATTGTTTCCAGAACTTCGATGTGGACGGCCCTACTGCTGAGACATGTGAATACGAGTCCCCAGCATTCCGCGTCTGGAATATCAACGGGCCAAATACATCGAAGGCGACATTAGTAAACGGTGGGCTAGTGGCAATCCTATCTGCTTGTATGTCAGCCATGCGCTGTTTCTGCATTGCTCCTCTTAGTGTTCTGCAGACTACGCATGAGCTCAGCACCTTCACCACCATCCCGTGACCACCAACTAGCCGGTACCCAGCCTGACAAATAGTTCCATGGGTGATCTGGCGTCCCTGGTTGTAGAATTTCTCGTGGTAGTGTCGAATCAGCAGTCTCGACAGGTATAGTGTCTCTTCGATAACAGCGCTGGGTGTTTATAACTGAAGCTGAAGTCTGACGGGGGCAGGCGACCACCAACAAGGAGTAAGGCTTCTTTATCAATAAAGTGATCCAGACGATAAAGGTGGGACTTTCTCAGCACTCTCTTTCTCTCCATGCTTTGTTGACGATCAACAAGTCAGTTGTGGTTGATGATGTTTTGAGCATCTCTGTTTCGTTGGAAAACGTTTGTGTCTGCACTGCCTTTTTCATTACCGTTGTGGCCTGTCTGAGCTCGGCTGCTGTAGGAAATCGACGAACCCTGAGTTGCTTTGTAGTGTTGCTCTTGTTTACCGGTACAAATGCTCTTTCGTAGCTTGAACTCATTTACTTTTACAATTAGATTAGCGATAGCGCGCTGGAGGGAAGACGTCTGAATCTTTCTGATCCCAGCTCTTGGCTGTTGCTTACATCCATTATTCGGGTTACGACCTCTCGCCGGACTTCAGAGTAGTCTTCATCTAGATTACTTTCCTCGCTGCTTGGCAGGGGAATGGCTGAGGTCTCTCTTAGGACGTCTGGTCCACTTAACCACTTGGACTCTATTAATCTGTGCGCGGTGATACCATGTGTTGCTATGTTGGCAGGATTGCAACTGGTGTCAATATATCTCCACTGATGTGGCGTCGAGACGTCACGAATCATCTGAACTCGGTTGGCCACGTATACGTAGAATCTTCGACTTTCATTCTGGATATAGCCAAGCAAGCCATTCATCAAATCTGGACCAGCTTGCAGCTTCTTGTTAAGGGACACACCCTTGTATTCGGCAGATGAGTCAAATACTACGCGAATCTGGGCTGGCTTTTTTGGATGTGAAACTTTAAACTGCATGTGGTAGATACCACACTTGCCCGGCACGCGTGGCGCTCGTTCATGAGGTATTTTCCAGGTGGGATGACAATTCACTAGGTAGGGCAGGGATTGCGTGACCTCGATCAAAAACGTTTGCCATGAACTGGAAGTAGTCTTTCTCCATCTGTGGTTTCCTCTTTAAGGAACGCAGCAGTCCGTTGAGACGATTAACAGCTTGGCAACGATTGTTAGGTATGATCACGTAATGTGAACGGAACAGTAGGGGAATCTTCCAGTTACCGCGCTCGTTCTTGTGAATGTCTTTCTTCAGAGTTTCTAGGAAGCGACGATCCTACCGTGAGAAATTGACCTCATTGTCATTAGCCGTCGCGTGGTAGATGTCATTCGCTATCTCATCTCCTCTGCTGTTCTCGTTGTAGCTCTCCTTGATCTCGAAGTGGTTTGGGCAGGAAACTATTTCGTATTCCGGAGCATCTCTCCCATCTCTCTCTTCAATATGAATGAGCTCGTTGGTCAGGTGCATATGACCTTGCTCGGCTGTGGAGACGATAGTGTGACGCGTATGAATGTGGACCGGCCCTCCAACGAAATCAAGGCATACCTGACCAGACACTCTCCAACCTAAGAGTAGATTCTGAGCCCCGGATACTCATTTAGGGTCGTTCTTTAAAGCTGTTACTTTTAACAGTTCAGGTGCGTCTCGTCCAATGAGAACCTGAATCTTGGCCTTGTGATCCAAGGGCGGAATCTCATCTGCGATATCTTGAAGGTGTGGGAACTCCCTTGCTATCTCTGTTGTGGGAAACTCGTGCTTATCTTGAGGAATATGATCGTACTCTACTAGCGTAGGCAGTTTCGATACTTTTCCGCTCATAGATCTCACCACCAATCCAGGAACACGATGACCGTATTTTACTTCTTTGTTTCCACTATTTGTGGAAAGGAAGTACTACTCCTCTGGCCCGTCTACTTCCAGTTTGTGGGCTAGGTCGGTGCTGATCATGGACGCATTATTTGATCATCCACAATTGCGTAGATCCTGTGGATTTCTTCCTTATCGCTCCCTGTGGAAAACGTCTACTAGAACAATTTTGCTTCATGATAGTCCACGTTTCTGTTCATTGTATATTGCTATATAGTTTGACTTAATCTCTTCGTCCTTAACTTTGGATTCCCTTTCCTTGTGCAGTAGCGCTAACGGACGGTTGCTGCTTCACTTGCCACACTTGATGTCAGCGTCGCACTCCGTCGCTCTGTGTTTTCCAGTTAGGCAGCGAAAGCAATGTCCGGCTTTCCTAATCCATTCTTCTTTTCTTCTACAGTCTTTCTACCAAAAGTTCATGGCCGACCTCTGCGCTCGTGAAATGAACAATACTTCTCCTTGACCGGTTTCGTATCATCGGCGGCCTTCGTATTTGTCTTCAATACTCTTCTGTTATTGCCGACTTCAGGCTTGGGTGCTGTCCTTCGCCGTGGCCTCTCTCAGTGAGGCTTTTGGGCTTCGGCGTTCAGTACATTTCCTGCTAAGACGTTGGAGTGATTCTTCATTCTAGATTGGCTCTGGACCATAGAGGCGAAATCGTGAAAGGGGCGTCCTGGTGTTTTTCTGCGTAAAGAACAATCTTCTTTTCCCACTTTCAAATGATCGGAGAAAGTTCGGTAACTTTTCCACTATATGGAGCGAATTGCGTTTAGGTAATTCAGATACGAGAGACCCGGTAGGTAGGCTAACAGTGACTGTCGACGTCAGCACATAGGTCTATAAGCGCCTGAAGTTTGCTCTTGTCTCGTTCGGTGAACCTTGTTGCTTCGCCCAGTTTCTGCTGGTTGTTGCAGCAGTATTGCCGAACCGCCTCTCTAACTCCACCCAAACATTTCGAAGAACTGCAGTTGGATACCTGTGTTGTCTCTTGCGGAAGTTATGTACATGTACGACCTTCTGAACCCCTCTCTCCGTGAAGTTTCGTAAATATAATAGTTTATTTCTTGTTCTGGAGACACGTCGGTATCTCTGATCATGGCCTTAAAGGCGCTCTTCCACGGGAGGAATAGCGTGACATCTCCGTCAAATACGTCCGAGTGACATTTTCGGAGATTTTGCCTTGCCAGGCCTGCTACCAGCTGTTGGTTCATTGTCGTGAACGTGAAATGGCTGGTGATCGTTTCCTTGGGAGTTGACGTTATCAAGGACTGAATATTTGGATGACTGACAGCCCACCCTGCATTTGGAATGAACAACTCATGTTTACGAATCAGTTCGGGGCTTTGGGGTTTTCAGTTTTACTAGGGGTTGGGAGACAGGAGATTATTTTTTTTGTCTTCGGTTTTCTGTGCGAGTTTGGGAACACGGTTTTGTTCTCCTTCTCCTGATAGGGGATATCAGACCGTGGCGTGCATGATGGGGTTCTGCTGGTGCTTTATATGTACTCATGTTTGGATTCGTTCTCTGACTTCTTGTTGTTCGTTACCCCCGGAAGGTCTATGCGTGTTCCTCTTTCCTCTTTCCGTATGGAACCCTCTATATAGCTTTTAATCTGGCATTGGCCATCACTACGTTCTTATTGGCGGCTAAAATGACCATGTTTCTATCGTACTGCGCGCGCTGTCGCTCGCGGCGTTTTTCCTCCTCCGCTTCCTGCTGTCTTTGTTCGTTCTCCTTCTCCGCTATTAGCCGCTCATATTCGGCCTGTTCTCTAGCCACCGTAGCCTCTGCTAAGGCTTTTCTTCTAGGTGTACTGGAGGAAGTAGACGACCGTGATACCGAGGTGCATGCGACGAGATCGTTTTGAACTCCGAGTCAGTGTTTCGTCCAAGTTCCCAGACAGCCTATTAGTTACTCTTGTACTGGCGGCGCGTGCATGCTCTAGAACGCTAAACTCTCTAATTGGTGAGCCTCCTCTGTGTAGTCACCCCATATTGGTCTTGCCACTATAGAGATCAGCTTACTCGTTCAGAGTGTTTTTTTATAGCCTAGAGCGCACATAAATGTGTTATGAAGCGCTTGAGCATTGTTTTCTAAATCGTCTCGTTTTACATTGATTGCATTTTGAAGGGCCTTCGCGTGCGAGCTACCGCTGCCGCTTCTCCTCGTGGGCGTCTTACTCCGTTGGCTGCATGTTGCCGCTGACTCCAATAATTTCACAAACCTATCCCAAGTTTTCGTAAGTTCTCTTTCCACGATATATCGACTTCTCCGTACCTTCAACCTGAAACAAGAAGACTTTTCACTGTCGCATTGCCAGCGCAGTTTGTCGATGTACTGGAATTCAGTGTCGACCAATCAGACCATACTGAATGTACAACGCTTTTATTAACACATTGATAGCACGGATTGAATACGGTGAAAACTGGAAGAAATAAATACGTAATAGTCCAGTTTCGTATTCGAAAATTACCGCTGAATGCAATGACTACATACGCATGTACTCAGGCCTAGCCTCATTCTGAAGTTAAACATTCTTAAATACCAGCGAGAAGATGGAAAATGCGAAACTACAACTGAATACGCAGAGTTGTGAATAGCCCACCTTCTCGCTGGTATTTATGAATGTTTAACTTCAGAATGAGGCTAAGCCTGAGTACATGCGTCTGTAGTCATTGCATTCAGCGGTAATTTTCGAATAGGAAACTGGAGTATTACACGCGATGAATGGCTACAATTCTACCTATATCTGCTAAAAACAAATCAAAGAAGCTAATACAAATGTATTTAACACTTACGTCTGGTTGTGGACTCTTAAAGCTTGTTAATTTAAGAAAAAGGGGATAAAATTACAAACATGACTCCAATACATTCGCTTTTGCAAAGACTGTAATCAACAAGCTAGTTCCGGATAACCGGAATTGAAAGTGCAATCGTCGGAAGTCGCTCAGGAAAATAACATAAATAATGTTAAATCTTCTTGATACTTATTTGTAAACTGAAGAAACGTGAGAGTTTCCTTGTTTATATTGTACTTTCCTTAAAGTAAAGTAAGGCTTAGCTGTTAACAAATATTATAAAGCATACAACATGATCAGTACAAATATATTCCTTGTTTACATAAGTAAAAGTCTGAATTATTACCATTCACCGAGCCTCGTCGACCACAAGAGCCAGTATTTTTTTCTAGTGTGCTACGTCTAGCATTATAGGATGTACATATAACTCGGGAAATAATAAATACTCTGATGTCTTCTCGAGGCCTAGCTTGTGAAATAGCTACATCGACATACCGATAGCCTAACTGTCCGAGACTCGTTGCATTACTCCGATCCAGTGAACAAAGTTTATGTTTACAATTGGTCGTCAATTAAAGAAGAGACCATGTACGACTACGATCGACTGTTTTTCCACAACGCTAGCGCTGTCATTATTTTATCAATACCCTAGTTCCAGAGACCCTCGCTAGGAGAACTACTAGCTAGGAGAAACTACTACGAGACGAGATATCGAGAAGAGAGAAGAAAGGGCCTCTGGCCTCGGCCGTTCCATGCTGAGTTTAGGTTCAGAATTTGAACCTCCGCTCTGATTGGATAACCTTGTCATTAGGATGGGACGGTAATTTTCATTGGCTTATCAATAGCCCAGCAAACACGCCGTCAAACCAGTTTTGCTGGACCATTGATAAGCCAATGAAAATTACCGTTCCATCCTAATGAGTACTGAGATTATCCAATCAGGGCGAAGGTTCAAAATCTGAATTTAAACTCGGCACGGAAGTGAGATTCTCGGCAACGGCCGAGGCCAGAGATTCTTTCGCTTAGCATTTTAACTAGAGAGAGAGAGAGAGAGAGAGAGAGAGAGAGAGAGAGAGAGTACAAGAAGTGAGAACCTCAGGTGAATTGAAGTTATAGCCGAGTGAACAAAAAATCTGCTCACGCCCACACTAAATTGGCCATGGTCGTTTTTGAGGCAATTTTTTTCACACCGTGAAACCAAATTGGAACATACCTTACCTTTCTCACTACTATATATACAATGCTGAATATCTGCAAACTTAAAAATACCGCCAGTTAAAACCACTACGTTTGGCCTACATTCTTTTAAATACGTGGCTGCGAAACACTGCATGGAATGAACAGGATTGACCTAAGGGCATCTCTTGATCTAGCCCCACTTTTAAGCGAAAATTAGACAGAGGATTATCCTTGTGCTGTAATTATTGTTCGTGTTGTATTTTATCTTGTATTGTTACTTCCGTTTGTTGGAAGATACTAGCATCATAATGCTAATCTCAAATTCGTACTGAAATAAAGTCTGTGTGTATGTATGTACCAAGCGTTGAGCGGATTTTACCGAATATTGCTATGGTCTTTACGTATCAGTCAATAGTCCAGTTTCGTATTCGAAAATTACCGCTGAATGCAATGACTACAGACGCATGTACGCAGGGTTAGCCTCATTCTGAAGTGAAGCATTCATAAATACCAGCGAGAAGGTGGGCTATTCATAACACTGTGTATTGTTGTAGTTTCAAGTTTTGCACCTTCTCGCCGGTATTTAAGAATGTTTAACTTCAGAATGAGGCTAACCCTGCGTACATGCGTCTGCAGTAATTGCATTCAGCAGTAATTTTCGAATACGAAACTGGACTATTCGAAACCCGGCATATCAAAAAACTTTGCAAAGTTTGCTGATCTCTGTAAATGCCTAGCCCGCGTTGCGGCACTGGAGTATCGGAGCGCAGCAAGCGGAGATTAGGGGGATTGGGGCGAGGAAAAAAAGATAAGTGGCAGGGGGTGGGAAGGAGAGGAAGAGAGAGCCTGCCGACAAGCCATGGTTATTTTGATAACTCTCGGCCTCAGAAGGCCGCGTATTGCTATTGGCTAAAATGCGTGATTGACAGAAATCATTAAATTTTATTCATGCATGGCATGGCGTAAGAGCAGAAACCAATTAATATGGAGACAAACATACCGAGAATCCCTCAGCGATGAATTTAAAGAAAGAATCGGAACTCCACAAGCGTCTTGCTTGCATTGTCGTCGATAAATCATACACGGTTGAAACATGGACCGATGTGTTCGAGGAACAGGCTTGTGCTTCCGAAAATACGAGCTGCGTTGATGATTTTGTAACGCTGCGTGGATGGTTTTTAGCGCTTGTTTTGGCAGAACTCAGTTCGTTCCGGTGTTATTGTGGTCGGCAGTGTTCTTTTCTGATTTGGTGGCGACTTTATACAGCTCACTTTATATTTAGCGGCAACGAATCTGTTTATCTTAGTTATTTTTATCCTGAAAACTTTCTCGAACAAAGGTGTAGTTCTCTACTGCATTTCGAATCTTCCTTCCACAGGAACGACAGACTCTGATAGAGCAGCAGATTTTGGAATATGAAGACCAATACTTTTGCAGGCACCAGGTAGAATTAAGCCTCGGCTCTCTTTTCTTTCTGAACTTGAACAGATTCTCGCCGTGGAAATATTTGAATTCCCAAACGCTACCTTAAAACATACATTACATATCCTGCAAAAGTCATTAACATTTACAGGTTTGGGTTTTGGCCCTGTCTTCGCATGTTTTTTCGGAGTTTCAGCTGACATTCTCCAAGTTCGTATAGTTTTTGTTTTGAATTTTACGCTCGAGTTGAGAGGGGGGCGGGGGGTGGAGAGTCATTTCTTTGACTCCCATTGACAAATGTGATCAGCGACTCCACGGCTGACCGGCTGGCAAATTCCTCACCCCCGGAACTGTTAAGTTGTTAAACAGCCATGTATGCCCGGAGATGGGTTGGAAAGGTTTCGAATTGACTTATACATTATAGTAATAAGAGATTATTCTATCGGTAGGAATTGTAGAAATGACTGTATGAATTACTAACAACTCACAGACTATGTATACTATATGTATATTCTCTATATATCGATGTTGTTGTTGTGATGGAAAGGCGCCATGGAGAATAATCATTAATGAGGTGACGTAAGATCAAGAATCGACCCAGGCTTTTTATTGCGCGGTCATGGGTCAGGAAAGGTCAAATTTTCACCATTTCAAACAAGCCTAGAACATAGAGTATTCTCTGTAAGCCAAAAATTTCTTCGCAGAAGTACTCAAAACCTTTCAAAGATTCATATGTATAAAAATTGCAAAAGGGGTTAGTTGCACTTTAAGGTCTCGATAAAGGTTCAAAATGGAAAAGTTTTGAAAATGCGTTTTTTCGCAAATTCTAAATCTAAAAGCCCTAATCTAGCATCACAAAAAAACTCAAACTCAAAAAAATTATTTAAAGCCTTGAAAATGCGACTTTCTGATTTCCCGCTAAAAAAGGCGCGAAAAATGATTGACAGCTGCTGTCATTCACTGGGCATGTTATTTCATTCTCGCTGATCCTGTGATTTTCTGCGCTACTTTTCGTTCGTGAAGATTTCCTACGTTTATAATGCAATGCCCAAAAGTGTAAAAGAAGATCTTTCTTGGTGCCGTATTAAAAAAAGAATAAGAAGAAAAAACAGCACAATTTAGTTTGTAATAATTTAGTTTGTGAGTAAATTTGGAAGCGTGTGTAAAGTTCTTAGGACAAACAATGGCTGGAGGGATTATACTGAAGTTCCAAGAAGTTAGAATAATCGAAGACTGAAAGTCCACAAAGAATGAAGCAATAAAGTTTTTCAATCAGCCAAAAATTTAAAGAGAATTCAATGCAGGCTATTAAAGGTTTGCCGGTTTTGTTTCAGCGCGATAAAACATTTTAGGATGACGTAAACAGCCTACCGTGTACATGGTGTGGATCGAGCTGCGCTGCAGTGGTTTTCCCTGCATGATATTAATTGTTTGCTTACTGTGGTGCCATTCAGTTCTGTACTCCTAAAAGAGTGTTTCTTCTTTAAATTAAGCTGGAATCGACACTATAGTTAACTAGTTTCTGTAGAAGTATTGAGCGTCGGTGAACTGTATAGCTTCTCTGTTCTGCGGCTCGTCTGAACTTTGTAATCGGCCGAGACTGAACACAACATGAATCGCTCTGATTGGCTAATGTTAATGAGATTACCCTTGGAGGCGGGACTCTTAGTCAACCGTGAAATGTATCGAAAACCTTTTATCGGGCTGTTTCTCGGCTTTTTTTTACGGCCAAAAACAGAACTTTGTTGAAGTCCAGCCTTTTAGCGTTTTGTCCAATTTTCCTAAGTTTTTCACGAGTCGTGGAAAACAGCCGTTTCTCAAATACTGTGTCGGGGAATTTTGAAATTATTTTTCGTTCAGGTTTTATGACCTGGGTTGTATGAAAATGGGATGAAAAACTACTTTTTCAACTTTGAAAAGGGATACAATCTGTAATATGCAATATATCAAAAATGCCCGACACAGTATTTGAGTCAATTTATTTGGGATTCGAAAGGGCTAATTAAGAAAAATATTGTTTCAAAGCCTGAAGGGCTGAACTCCTTCTGGCGGACAGAGTCATTTCGCGTAGAAATATATACAACATCTACGCTTTTAACATTTGTTCAAAACGGATTAAATATGTACTTTCTTCAGTTCAAGACCTTTAAAACGGTATATAGTACGTCTATGTGGCTTTAATTCCGACGTTGCAAGAGCGTTTTTCCGAAATGACACGTCGAACCTTTATCGAGACCTTAAGGCTGTACGAACAAAACATAGCGTTTGTACATGTCTATAAATAGTTCATAAAACTTGACAATCAACCACTGAAGTCGGCCTGAAGTTCAAGTGTCGACAACACACGATTTATTTCATTTTGTTGCCAGATATTCGCTTTGCAAGGGCCTGTGTACACGAAGGGGGGTTCACCCTAGCACTAGGGCTATCTTCGTTGTATTGTAATCCTTCAAGACTGTTTGGCATATCGACAACAATAGAGGTAATCGGCTAATTCTGTTGCCACCCAATTCAGATCGTGTGACGTAAACAGATGTTACTCTGGAGAATTGACTCTTTGAAAATTTTATTCAGATAGGCATGACTGTATTATGATTAGAATGAAAAAGGAACAATTCACCAGAGTAGCATCTGTTTACGTCACATGATCTGAATTGGATCTGAACAGAGATAGCCGATTCCATCTATACTGCTGGTCCTAGCAATAGGACTATCTTCATTGTATTGCAATCCCTCTAGACTCTTTTGCATATCGACAACAATGCTGCTGGTCCTAGCAATAGGGCTATCTTCATTGTATTGTAATCCCTCGAGACTGTTTTACATATCGATAACAATGTTGCTGGTCCTAGCACTAGGACTATCTTCATTGTATTGTAATCCCTCGAGACTGTTTTACATATCAACAACAATGCTGCTGGTCCTAGCAGCACTAGGACTATCTTCATTGTATTGTAATCCCTCGAGACTGTTTAACATATCGATAAAAATGCTGCTGGTCCTAGCACAAGACTGTTTTGCATATCGACAACAATGCTGGTCCTAGCACTCGGGTCAAACTCCCTACATGCCCTAAACCGGAGTGAAATGAAAAGAGCAATTACTAAGCCCAACTCGTAGATGCCTCCACACTTCCTTGGTCTGATAAAACACTCTGAACGTCCTCATTATCAGGCTGCTCAGGATAGTCCTCATCATCGAATATATCATATGCATCAATGTCATCATCTCCTTCCAGCATCTCGAAGAAGCTTCGAACTTCTTCGTGCTCCCCCCACGGGTTAACCTCGTTCTCGTCCGCCTCTTCCTGTGCCTGTTCGCTATCTTTCTTGGCTCTGTTAGCGATTGCTACTGTCTTTTGAACAAGAACCTCTCTTATCTCGTCAAGAGTTCCTGGGAGGCACCAACCGTCCTTTTCCACGCACTCCGTTTCCTATAGAGACATAGGGGAAAATATTTTTTATACAACTTTCTGATTGGCTGATTCCCATTCACTTTTTGCACTTGCTGGCCATCTTGGATTCAAAGCGAGGCAATCCTTTGTTTTTGCTAACTTTAGCCACAGGACACCCAAGCTTTGTTTGCGTTTTAAACGAGTATCTGGTTATATTGGTTAGACCCGAGATACTGTAATAAAATCAATGAAAACTTGCCTGAAGTCCTTATCTGTTCTTCATTGGGTTCTGTGTGCAATTTCAGCAAATTCTGTTGAGTTTTTCCCTTGGACCTCTCCACCTAAATGAGAAGGCCTCTTACAAACCCTTATAATTTAAAACACAGAGCTTGGGTTCCCTGTGGTTTATCCTAGCAAAAATAAAGGATTGCCTCGCATGGCCACCGGGTGAAACGTTTGAATGGGAATAATAGGACTTACTGTTACTTTGGCGTTTCCTTTGTTCTACTAAGACCAATATATCCCATATCCCCTCACTTTCTTTGTCCTATATACTCCCCTTGCCAGGAGCCCATTACCAGGAGCGTCCATCTTCCCCACTGTGTCTGTACCCCAGCACAGAGGTAGATGAGGCTATTTTTAGCATTGCGTTTCGCGCGAAAAAGAACAAAGGTAGGCTATTCTTAGCCAATCAGATAGCTAACGCCACTTCTCATTATTATTCATTATCATTCTTCTCACTTTCAACGCGGGAATTCGAATTGCTGGTTTTCACTCAATCCCTAGAGGTGACCCAACGAAAGAAGCTAACGAGGAATCTATTGTTTAAGGGCACCAACATGGCGGCAACCTCTTTTCGCGGGAATTTCGAATCTAAAAATAGCCTCATCTACTCCTGTGCTGGGGACCCAACCCATAACAGAGGAACGCTCCTGGTAATGGGCTCCTGCCCTTGCTTATTATCAATGCGTTAACACATATTCTCTTGCATATTATCAATGCTTTAACACATATTCCCCTTGCATTTTAATGTATATTCCCCTCGACTTATTCACTCACGCATCTCCTAGTAACTTAGAACTATTGACTTACTTTTTACCTACAGAGAAGTAACATGAAAGAAGAGAAAAAAACAAACCGGAATCGAACTAGAACCCTCGCTCTCGTGACTTCTAGTCCTCTGTACTATCCACTACACTGCAAGCTACGTTGGTTGAAAGAGTCGAGAGAGAAAACAATATGAAGCCTTGTGAAGAGTAATTATATGCAACTATGCACACTTTGATCCTAATGATTTATGAAGATATATATTATGGCGTAGCACGAGAAAATCATGCCAGTGTTAAAATAAGCATTATATTGGCCTTCCGCTCGGGGCTGCGCCCTCGTGCGCAACCCTCGGTGAATAAATCCCATAACCTCTCGCTCCAGGCCAATGGACCCTTTGCACGTGACGTCATAGCCGCCATGTTGGTGTACAGTTAACAATAGATTCTTCGTTAGCTTCTTTTGTTCTGTACACCAACATGGCCGCCATGCCCTTTGTCATTTGAATCACTGGGGATTGGGTACAATAATAAGTATTTGGAGCATCATACGAAGTCTCGATGCTCTTACAGATTAATCCTAATAAAATGAAAAAAATTATCGTGAAACTATTTACAATATTGATTACATATCAAGAAACTAATAAGAATTAAGATAGGCATTTATAGCTGATTTAAAATTACTTAAATAATCAATACGTCTAATATGGTCCGGCAGGTAATATTTATCGCCAGGAGATTACGATCTAACGATCTTAAATTGCGCGAAGGCTTGTATTGATTTAATACGGTTCAGTAATATATAAACGGGAGCCTGACCATGTAAGGCCTTAAAAGTAATTAAAAACAATCTAAAAGTAATCCTGGCTCTAATAGGTAGCCAGTGGAGTTTACGGAGTATAGGACTTATGGGCTCAGATTTCTTAGATCTAGTGACTAGTCTGGCTGCCGTGTTCTGGATACGCTGCAGTTTGTCCAGTTCTGTTCCTGGCAGACCATAGAATATGCTGTTGCAAGAGTCAAATTTGGAAGTAACGAAAACATGGACAAGTCTCTCGCAGTCAGCCTGCGTCAGATGTTTTCTGATCTTACCAATGTTCTTA
>JAOWCC010000615.1:0-43358 GCA_030867875.1 Actinernus sp. WN-2022
CAATTTTCCCTCCTAATATTACGAGGGCAGTAAAAATTACTAGAAATGTATTTTCACATTAATACGGTCAAGAGGACTTTGGAGTCGTTTATCAAACACGGCTTTGACAGCTTAAATGTTTGTAAGTTGCATACGGTTTAAATTTTCAAGTTGCGGTATGAAGCTTTTCTTTTATAGTGGTGAGCACTAAACTACAAAAGAATATATTCAGCTAATCTTAAACTGTAAAAACTTTGGGAAGAGTGAACGGAATAATGCATACAAGTTTGTATTTTTTTAGAATAACCCGTCGGCTGACTTTCTTACGCTACCGTTGAAATAAGATGTACCGAGTGACTGAGTTTGATTTGCAATCGGTCTTCATTTTTAGCGTGACGACTTAAACACGAAGCTGCACTATAAAAGGGAATGTTCCTCCCCAGCCTTTTTCGCCCTTCGGGACTTCAGCATTGGAATTTCATATTCAGAACAATCAAGCAAGTAAGCAAGCTTTCAGTTTTCTCTTGTTATGATACTAAATTGATGACGCTAAAATTAAATAATAAGCGAAGGAAGCTTCATACCGCAACTTGAAAATTGAAACCGTATGCAACTTACAAACATTTAAGCTGTCAAAGCCGTGTTTGATAAACGATTCCCAAAGTCCTCTTGACCGTATTAATGTGACATACACTTCTAGTAATTTTTATTGCCCTCGTAATAATTATTAGGAAAAAGAAATTGGGGGAAAAGGGACCCTTGACATGGAACCTTCAACAAACTATACTCGACCCTCAACCAAAAGGCGGCAATCCCTTTATGTAGGACGACACGTCCAAAAATACAATAGAATACAACACAATACAATTCAATACAACAATAGACGCAACACAATGCAATACAAGAGAATACAATTTGGTAGCAATTCGTGTCGTCCTACATGAAGGGATGGCCCAAAAGGGAGACTCATTTGACTACTTTTACAATACAAAATGTAATGTGTTAATTTGGGCAGCGGGAGATCACACGCCATACGCTTGTGTCCTGTTTTTTTTTCTGGAGAAGGGAATTAATTAGGCTGTGCGGTTTCAGCCGTTGGGGTGTCGTTTCTCCAAAGTGGGGAGAGGATCGCGGGCTCACCGAAACCCCCACGGCTGGAAACCGAGCCTAGGAATTAATTAATCATCAACAACAACATCAATAGTATCACCATCAGATTTTTTGACAGCATATTCACAAATAGAGTGGCTTTTCTAAGATTTATACCTTTCTGCAGCTTAGCTTGTACAAATGCTGGTCCACCTCTCGTCACATCGGTAACACAAGCTGCCAGTTTCCCGTCATCAGACATTTTACCTCCAACGACTTTGAGACCGTACATTGCACTTGGGTCTGAAAAATACAGAATCGATATCAAACACCTCGTCCACAAAAGCTAAATGAATCCAATAAATCAAAGTCTATACATGTACATATCGTACAATTATCGTAAGAGATGGGGTCAAAAAAATACCCCAGCCTGGGACCCGATATTTTAAATAAGGTTTAAATCTAAATTACCTGGAATAAACGCCTCTCAGTACGCGGTCTTTAATTCAATATTTTTAATACCTTTCTCAAACATCTTCCACGTTTCCCAAAATTTCTGGCCAGATTACCAGTTTTCCAGGGTACAAAAAGAACACTTCCAGGCCCATGAACTCTGAGATATATTTCATGATAAAAGGGCACAACCCTATTGTATGCCATGTTGTAACATACTCAACAAAACATCTGCATTCTGATTGGGCAATGACGAGGTTATTGGTGGTTTTCATCGTCATGACAACGCGATCACAAAATTGGTTTGCATTTATGAAATCAAATAAAACATCTTGGTCCTGTAGAACTACAAAAATACACTGATAAACCCAATTTTGGAACTTTACATTATTTCCTATCGCAGATGTGGGCCAATGAATGTAATGTATTTCTTTTAGCTGCTAATGAGGTGCTTTGTACGCCCTGGTCCCTTGTGTCCCATAGAGCTTACTTAAACCACTCCTTAACGTAGTTCACGCCACTTGACGCCTTCCAGCTAACCCTCGAATTCAGTTGTGCTCTCGGGTTCGTTTTCCCGTTGTCATAATACTCATCAGTTTCTCTGGACTTTTTATGGGCGTCTAATAGGTTTTTTCCAACTATTAACCTCCAGGAGTTTTCCGGGCAGGCATGCACTGGGTTGGAGAACGTTTCCAGGTTTTTTCCTGCAGCAAGGCGGGTACATTTTTCCCCTGGTTTTTCGTGTCCGGCAGTCTTCCCACTAAAATAGTACTTAGTTATTTTACCTTTTTATGATACTTTACAGACCATTCTTTATATTACTGTTATCACTGATATACGTGTGCGTACACGGTGTTCACCCTAGTAATAGCTTGTAACTAGACCATTCTTACATTAATAAATGCGTGCTGCACCCTCCACACCATTGTGTTCTCATTGCTTATAAATAGAAATGTTTTCTATTCGGCTGAACGAAGTGAAAGAGAATAGAACCACAATTTTACAGTACTTCGTACGCGGCCGCCATCTTTGTGTCCTGGCGGCCAAACGACAATACAAATAAAACTTAATTTCCCATCAAAAATAAATCATTGGGTTTCTCTTCAAAACTCTTTGAATGCAAGTTTTAAAAAATTATCGAGTTAAGAAAAAGAAATCTACACAATTACATGGATCTTTATGCCTCCCAGAAAACACGCTGGGTCGTTCTGTCATAAAATTCAAAATTTATTTACTACGGAACAATACACCTTATCGACGTGAAATTATCTGAGTAGACTTTTATTATCGATGTCTATAATATACACAAAGAACAGCTTTGTAGGACTTATAGTTTAAATTTTAGATTTTTGATGACGTCGTGTGAATGTACAGTCGCGTGCTCTCAGCAAATGTTTGCTCAGTATTTTATAAACAAAAAACTCGCATGAACTGCTCGTACTATACTTCATTTATAGGCACTGAGTGATATTTTGAAAGTTCTCAAATTGCATTCGCCTAAAGGCTCGTGCAATTATTAGAACTTTCAAAATATCACTCAGTTCCTATAAATCCCGTATAACACTCGCGTTCATGCGATTTCCTCTACATATATACATTCATCTGATATGTCTATAAAATTCCAGTTTTCCAGGAGTAAATGGAGAAAAGAGAAGTTTCCAGGAGTTTTCCAGGGCTCCGCAAAAAAAATCAGGTTTTCCAGGAATTCCAGGAGTAGTGCGAACCCTGTTCAAAATTAATTCATATTCAACAAGGATCCGCACCCCCTCCCCTGTCATGTTCTAAGACATGGAAACGAGTCACGTGTCCGAGCGGAAATGACAGTACTCGCAAAGATGGCGCCGTGTTTGGAGACTGTACTTCTCACAGCTCTGTACTCGCAAACTGGCGTAAGTTGAAAGAAAATGCCATGACAAAGTAATTCTGCTGTCAGGTTAAACCACTTCAGACTATTTATCATGGTTTATCAAGGCGACTACATGCTGTCAAAGTCAAGTGTCCCAAACAGACGTCGAAATAATGGAGTGCTGATGAGTTGAGTGGAACTTCAACAAAGCTAACAAAATTGTGCTGAAGTCACAGCATTTTCGTCCAACGGTAAGACATTTCTTAAGTTAAGTATCCGAGGGCATTTCGAAAGAGAAATATAGATGAAAGAATAGAGCAGTCGTAACTATTGTCTCGGTATGTCTTTCCGAATGATTCGAACGCTTAATTGCCAACATTATTAGTTAATACCATTGTAGTAATATTTAAACCTCACTCTTGCCACTACTGCAGTACTGTCCCCTTGTCGATCGAGAAGTGAATGCTCTTTCGATTAACACATTTATTTTTAACATTAGAAAATGATTTTCTGAGGCAATTGACGAGGTATGTAGCCTTTGACTTTGTAGGGGAGGGAATCGAAAAGGCCATAAAAAAACAAGGAGTGAGTGGATTGAAATTTGCTCATTCCTGAAAAAGAGAACTCGTGACTAAGAACAATTATATCCAGTTCATTTATTTATATCTAATTATTGCACTTGGCTTTATGATGTTTTTTCAAGAGAATCCAAAATATAGTTTACTCATTTTCTTCTACACATGCACACATGAAAAACCCTGTATGTATATAAAATTATATTGGACACGTCAGTCCTCTGGTAATTACAGTAACAAGACAGTGTATTGTGTTTCAAGTACATGTACACTTATATATGTATAACTGACTATATTTGGGGCATTCCACAATATTTTGCATGTCATCTAGGGAAAATCATAACATCAAAAACCTCGCTATAGCACTATTATATATACTTAAACAAACCTTGAAAAATCATCCTAGGCATAATAGCCAATACCTCTTAATTAGGTATTACCTCTTTATGTTTTGTCAAATGCTCAATATACAGTATTTCGCTGTCCACTCTCACGAAGGGGAACAGAGAAATCAAAATTACTAGAGAAGGTTTTCAAAATAAATTTGAGTATGTACAATGTATGTGGCTGTGAATGATAGGGTAGGTGGCTGTATTTGCTTTTTTCAATAGCTTTATCAGCAGTGGCAGATGAAAGTAGCCCACTGGTATGGGTAACTTGCGGGCTTTTTTCCCCCAGCTACCAGCCCTTATTACATTGTGTAACAGCACTGACTAAAAGTAGAAAACAACCTCAAATTACTGTGAATATATCAAATATACAACTTTAATCATAGTTTTTATTTAATATCAAGTCTAACAAATGACATGAAATAATCAAATATTTCTGCTTTTTAACATGGAGCTAAATCATAAGAACCAGTGTCATGGAAGGGGTAAAATAAAAATCAATAAATGTCTTCCTCTTTTCTGCATAGCTGGAATGTACATTATTTGATATGACCAACGGCAAAGCTTCTTTTCAGGTTTTTCTAAGTAAGACATATTTAGAATGAAAATTGGGCAAAAATGCATTTATATCATAGTATTTATGGAGACAAATATAAATGCTCAGACCAAGTGATGTCACGCATGTGATTAGCATATCTTTAACAGCATTAAAATTGTCGCCTGATTTTAGCAATTTTGCCTGACTTCGAAACGAAAAAAAAAAATTCTCGCTCTCCAAATTGATTTTTAATTGCACAAAGTGACTAAGGGAAGCATAGAATTTAATAAAATAAAATAAAAAACAGGATCGATTTTTTCATTTCATTGGCACTTTAAGGCCAATGTTGTTGCATGAACTTTGTTGCATGAAATTAGGTTGACATGCTTACAACATATTGTTTTGTGTAAATCAACCCTACAACTTGCTTACAACTGTTGCACATAACAAGAACATTATGACATAAGGTAATATTGTACATGTGTGCAACAACTGCAAACAAAAGTTGCACCATGCAAATCAGCCTTCAGGATACTTCCATAATTTATATAATACAGTCGTTTGCATCTAAGCGTGAACATGTGAGATGAAAACATGTTCTGGGTATCAACGTAACATGATTTGTCATCAAACTTTTGAAGTTTGAAGGCATGCTAGATGAACTATCCCACCAACAATACCAAGTTATGGTCTTTCTTTTCTGTATCGATAGTTCAACACCCACCTCTACCACTTCATTCCTGAAGTTCCAAAATCAAAGTTCACCTGGTTTGAAGTTACTTCCATATTTGTTTATAGTAAATATCCTCACAACTAGAGCATAACTTTGTATTTTGGGCACAAAAGTTCATCTAGCACGCCTTCAAACTTCAAAAGTTTGATGACGAATCACGTTATGTTCGATACCCAATTAGAACATGTTTTGCCTCATGTGCTCACACTTAGATGCAAGCAATGGTACTTATTTTTTTATAATTGCTGAGCTCTGACCTGTCTCTGTGGCATGTATTCGTGGATCCTTACTGAGCAGCACTTCACCAATACATTTATTATCATCATCTGGGGGTGACCATTTGATTGATGACTCCGTCTAAAGCAATAAAATAATCAGCTATAAACAAAATGTATGGAACTCTTGATGTAGCAGATCCATGCAGTTTTAAAAGCATTATACAACTTTCAAATCATCCAAGTTAATGAAATTAAGAGAGCTGTTTTAACTATAATTATCTACCAGTATTTTATACATGTAAGTGTAATACATGTGCTAACGAGATCATTCAAAGATCTGATCAGTTTTTCCTACTAATGTTACATGTTTGAGAACATAATTAAGGCAGATTTAGTTATTTTTGTTTCATGCATTCAAACCTTTACACCTTGAACTTCACCTTGAACACACAAATAAAGCCATCTTTCAGGTTGAAAATAGCAACCATTTGATTGATGACACACAGATAAAGCCATCTTTCAGGTTGAAAATAGCACTTTTTAAATACATTTGTGCACATGACACCAATGACCAATCAATAAAACTTTTACACTTTTATTTGACAAGTCTGCCCATTGATTAATGACCAAACTTGTAAAATACACATGTAAAATTTTGACTGAACTGGTCTCAGGATAGAAGCCTACATGTACAGCAAACTGCCTCCATCAATCATCTGGTTTTTTTACATACACTGTAATCACCCTTTTAGTGGTCCAGTATTTTAACATTAGGTTCATGTACATGTATACTGGTCAAGTTACATGTAAGTCTAAAATTATTTTAATTGCCTTAACTAGAAATAATCATATGTGCTCATGCACAACTTAGGAAGCAGGTCAAAACACATGCCCCACAGAGGGACCCATTTTTTTCAACAGACAGCTGTCAGTGTAGGGTACCACCCTCACCCCCCATTTTTGACCATCTATTTTCCATTCTGGGGGCCTACTGGTAATTTTAACACAGAAAATGAAATGACAACGTAAGACAAAACATGCAGTGCATTTGTTTCTAGATTATGCCTTTCAGTTTTGAAGATATTTAAAAACAAATTATTTTAATATTGAGTTTTCTCTCCAGAGGAGATGGCTGGTAGCAGCCCCCACCCCCTACCCCAAAATGGGTCCGTCGAGAGGGCATGTGTTTTGACCTGCTCCCTTATAATCATTATTGTACCTGAATGAGATACAGTATATACAATTGCTTGCAACTCATACTTAACATATTGATCAGGGTTCGCAAGGTCATGGAAAAGTCATGAAAGTCATGGAATTTGAAAATTGCATTCCAGGCCTGAAAAAGTCATAGAATTTACAAAAATGACATTAAGTAATGGAATTTCGGATTTATGCCCAAATTGTTTTTAAGCTGACGTTTGGAAAGAAGAAACATTTAAGTAACATATATGTACCTTTGTCTTAGCATCGGATCTTTGGCTGGCCCGCTTCGGCTGCAAGGGTCAGGGAACTTTATTTTTAGTCATTGAAATGTCATGGAAACATCATGAAATTTTGTTCCAAAGTTTGTGTGAACCCTGTTGATTGCTGTTACTAATACAAGCTATGCATCAAGATCAAGCTTCGATGTCTGACAATGTAGTACAACTGACTTTTCCAAATTTTTATTTCATTTTGGTATAGCAAAAAATTAATGGGCTAAAAAGTGAAAATAAATAAGTGTTTGCTGTCCTTTATGTGGTCTTATTTCAAATACTTTCATTGCTACAATAATAATTTCCAGTCTGAGCTTAAACAGCCAAATGTGTACATTTTCAGTCAGCTTATATTTTTTTTTCTTTTTCAAAAATTGTTTTAAGCCACATGGATTAGAACGTTATCGAATCATTCAACATAAATTTATTTCAGGCCCTCAATACAGAAAGACTGTTCGGGTAACAGTTTTAGATCATTAAGGAAAATAATTGTGTAAACTACAGAATAACTCTTTTGCAACTAGACACATTTCATAACTGGGTATCATGATAATGTCTGCAGTACATTAGTATATTTTCAGTTCAAGAACAATTAGAACTTGTTATTGGTGTACTTACTATGGTTTCAAAGAAGCCTGTGGAATAGGAGTATGAGAAATAGGCAGAAGACATACTTGTGACATATCAGAAATATAATATATGGGAAAAAAGAGACAAAATCTGTTTTTTTAATAAATTTTGGATGATTTTTAACCCTGAACAGACACAATTTACTACGTCATGCAGAGAATTGTGGCAAAATATGTTTTATATCACTTGCCAATTATCTGGTTTCTATGTACACACTTTAAAATTAAGTGTTTTTTTTATTCTATTTTTTTTTTTTTTTTTACAATCAGTGTCCAAGATAAAATAATTGAAGGAGAAAATATGTGACATTTTAAGAGCCAAATAACTATCTGATATCTTAGCTTTATTAAATAAGTGAATTCCAGTCGAATTCCTCATTATGTTTTCTTGAAAACAGACTGTTGACATAAGTAAAGCAGTAAATACTGAAAGTAAAAATATTTAACAACTTCAAAATGCCAATGTTAAATTCAAAACATGCTTTAAACTAGGATGAACAAACATGTTTATGTATGATACAAAAACAATGTGTCACATCCTCAAACTTAATTTCACCACTTGATTGCTCCACCACTTTTTATGTGTACTTCACCAGAAAACATTTAACATGCTTATGAAAAATGAAATGACAAAATTTAGAAGACTATAACCAGCATTTGTTTTCGGTCTACACCAAAGCAAAAAAATAATATTATACAGAGTAAACAAACCAACACACTCTAGGAATCAATTAAGGTAAAAACGTTTAAATAATATTATGTGCTCTATAAGTATGTCATAAAAATATGAAATCCAATGCAAGAACATCCAAATTGGGCATTAAGAATACAAAAATTAAGCACAGGCAAAATCAAGTGTGGGTTTGATATGCTTTTTTTTAATACTGAAAATTAAGAGGGGATTAAACAGATGCTTTGGTGTTCAAACCTCAGAGAATGAGATCAGAGATCTGGCCACAGAACCAGCAGTGCCTCTGGCTGATTTATTCAGGAAAGAAGAGTGATTTGAAGTAACAGAAGACCTAACAGTAGTAGCAGTAGTAGTGGTAGGAGTTGTAGAAGAACTCCTTCGCAGTGAGAGTGCACTGACAAACAGATCACCTATAGCACTTTTGTCTTGGTTTGGAGGAGTTTCATCTTTAAAGAACAAGTTGCTCTGAGGATAATAGGAAAAGGAAGAAATATTCTTTTGCAAGGCAAGAAAATAAAGGATTAACCAAATGAATTTGAAGCAGTGAATACAATGGAGTAAACATATCACTTTCTTACCAGAAAAACCCCTGGAGAAGATTTAAAATTGGACATTATACAAGTACCTCTGGTCGTTGAAGCTAGTAAATAAAGAGTATGTGAGGTTTTCTGTAATTCATTTATTATTCATACAGTCTATTATGAATGTTTTAAATGGTGGGCTAATCATATCAGAATCCTTTTGTACATTATGTGAGAGTGAATCATTGTCTCTGGATGTTATAAATATTTTACTTTGTTGTGATGCAAAATTAAATTTACACTGTATGATGAAGTACTGTATCAGAAAAAGTAGAAACTACAAACAGCCTTGTATTAAAATGATTATTGGTCAGGAATTATTCCTTAAGATTGTGTTGATGATATCTCAGACAGAAAAAAGAACAGAAAGCATTTTCACACTGCTTGGAGATGTTATCTGAATGTCTTGTTTCATATACCCATATGAAAGTACCCCAAGTTATGTTTTTAAAGCTGTAAGGCAGGCTGCAGGAAAAATAATTACTAACTTATGAATGACTACCTCCACCAAAGATTATTTTCATAAGCCTAAAATAGAGAGAGCTTTTCATTGATTGTTCTTAGAAGATTAAAAAAAGATTTTTGTCTGATATACATGTACATGTATTTATGTGTTGCCTGACACTTGGAAGCACAACTATTTGATCCTTATTAATTTCATGCCTTTTGAATAAAAATTAATAAGTTCTACAAGAGTTTTTTGTAACTTATATGTATCTTCTTATATCTAATAAAGACATTTTTTCTGATATGAGGTTTTGCACATTTGGAAGGCATCAGGCTAATTGCTATAAGTTGTCTAACACGTACTTCACAAAAAGGAACTACAACAAGTGATGTTGTGTATGTGACATTATACATACGCTGATTATAATGAAGTGCAAGATGTTCAATTTGCATTAATAGGTATTATTAATAATATGTTCTCGTCCTTGATGCAGGTAAATTTGATTATACAATAATATTTATTAATCAAGTCTTTCACAGATGCATTAGCACATACTGTACATTTCTTCATAATAGTGAACCTTTAATTAACGCCTTTAGTTAGTAAATAATGTGATTATTATTGCAGTTAGTGTCAGTACGTTTTTCCAGTCCTTTGATCATCCCATGTTTTGGAAGATGATTTGATGGATTGAATAGGTGATTGTATTTTCTATTGTTTCCATTATTTATAAAACTTTGAAAGAAAGGATTGTTTCGAAATAGTGCAGTTACATGTACATCCATAAGATTCTTCATTGTTATTGAATATTATACGAAGCATGTCTTTACGCCTCAATCAATTCCCTAATGACTTTTTTTAAACAAACAAAACAGCCAAAAAATACAATGAAAGAGACAAATGTGGTGCCTTAATTAACCAGAATTCTTTCCAACATGCAGTTAATGAAATTGGATCATAAACAAAATAGTCATTCCAAGTGTAAATATGTTTTACTGATGACAAAATGAAAACATAGGTATGAACAGCATGCAAAAGCTAAGCTATTTTGCAGTTGTGTTTATGGTTTAGCCTGTCAGATTTTAAAAAAAGAGTGCAGTGCGCTGTCATGGTTGCATGATGGCTAAACAAAACTCTACAAAACTCTAAACATTGAATTTGTAAAGCTCCTTTAATTGATATTTACAAATTTTTGCTCTGATCTTTGTTTTATTTTTTTCATTTATGGTAAAGTCAGTGACCCTATCATTTTATTTGACAAAATTATGATTATTGTGAATATTTTAGTTGTATTTGCAAAAAAAAAATCCTCAAAAGAAGTTGATTCTATTTTTCGCATTGCTGCTGGAGTAAACATGTATTACTACCATTTGCAAGCAGCCATTTACATGTACATGTACATGTAGCGTAAACATTTTTTTTTTCAAGTTTAAAATGTCTAGTTACCTAATTATGCAAAGACATTTGGCATGTGAAGTCTGAACTTTTAACCATGCATGCAGCCATAAAAACACTGACAGTTTGATGCACAACTAATTTTCAAAGAGTTTGGACCTTGCATCGGTCAAAATCACTCCAGCTGAGAATTTTTAGCTGAATCTCCATGTTTACAAGCCAGGATATACTAAACATAAAACAGTTATAACGAAACTAGTTTCCTGTGTGGCTAGATGTTGTTTTGGTCGACAAAACCTATCGGTGTGACCTGTCATACTTTCTGGTTAAAAGTCAGACTTCAAACACCGAGCATCGCTGCATAATTACATGTAGGTACATGTAACTTCGATGTTCTAAACGTAAAAAAAAGAGTTTTTTTTTCGCAAAATGGTTGCTTGCAAATGGAAGTAAAGGGATGGGCTAATTTTATGACAAGATACAAGGTAAAATAACAAAATCTCCTGGGGGGAAGGTTGCATGTGCTTGGATTGGACATGATTAAACTTTGAGAAAACAAGTTGCCAGATAGATTGCAGGCTGGAAAGACTTGAAACATTTTATGAACTGGACAAGGAACACATGCAAGATTAATCACCTGGTACTTGTAAAGTCTCTTTGATGTGGTGAACAGGTTTCTGGGAAATATTGTCACTGTTAACTGCCCATGCGACCCGACCCTAAAGTCAATATTTGCTAGAATAAAGTAAAGCGTGTACAATGCAGAGAATGATTTTGCCTCCCAGCATAATGCCTTTTTCTTATCATTCCTCTTATTTTATATACTGTTGTTTTTAGCATCCCATGAATCTTGTAATTATGTTTTTGCAAAGTTCAATCACACCACTCCACTAGCCCTCCCTCAGGAAATATTGTCCATTATTGAACATAAGATTGTCAGTCAACAATATCAACACAATGACAATGAATTATTTTTGCTTAGTAAGCAAAAGAGCTTTAAAAAAATGTGTTTGCATTCCTCTTTTACCATGGGTGTCAGCTGGCTAATTTGATAGTTGTAATATCACTTTGCATCACCTTGAAATGTCAATCTTGTAATTAAATTTACTTACTTCTTGGTATGTTTCTTCTGTTGATGTTCTCCTAGGTGATTCATTCTGTATCCTATCCATGCCCGTTCCATTTCTAAATCCTTCAGGCTGACTTCCTGGGAAGGCTGATCTACCATCCATTCCTTTGACTGGCATGTCACCCAACCTGCCTGTTGCATCTCGTTCAAACTCTGATTTTGCATTTGGATCCCGAGACCCATATTCTAGCCTAGCATTTTGATCCTGGACATCAAATCCTGACATTTGACTTGGTCCTGGTGGACCGTAACCTGACCTGTTATCAGTGCCCTTACCGCCAGGCCCAAATCCAGGTCTTTTATTGGAGCCTTGAGGGCCATAACCTTTTTGATTCTCCTGACCCTGAGAACCAAATCCTGGCCTATGATCTGTTCCCTGAAGCCCAGGGTCAAATCCCCCTCTTGAGACAGTAGGCTGTTGACCTGATACTTGTCTGTTTTCTTGTACCCTAGGACTGTAACCTGGTCTATTCTCAGGTGTTTGTCCAACAGGGTCGTATCCAGGTTGACTGTCTGTAAACTGGGGACCCATTCCTCCCTCTCGATATTGGGGCCCTGATCCTAACCTGTCAGTGTGATTCTGAGTAGCAACTATTCTATTGTCTGGTCTTTGCATTCCCTGGCCAAATCCGGGCCTACCATCAGTTTGCTGTCCAGGGTAGGGAGATTGGTTTCTTGGCTCAGTTGCAGGATGGCCAGACACACCTAAATTGCTTATCTTTGGTGGAGAGCCAACCATTCCACTCCTCCTCTCTGGCCCCTGGATTCCTTGAACTATTTGCCTTCCATCAGGTCCCTGCCCTGGATATCCCTGTGGAGCATTTGGTTGATTCCCTGCTCTACGATTTGTACCTGATATACCCATAGGTTGTTGTCCACCCATTTGTTGCTGCTGTTGCTGCTGCTGCTGCTGTTGTTGTTGTGGTCCACCAATTCCTGGCCGAGTCCTTTGTGAACTCAGTCTAGGATCCTGTGGTGCCTGCTGGGGGTAACCTGTTTTTGATGGGGGTTGATTACCTGGCCGGGTCATTTGAGGTCCTCCTTGGATCACACCAGCACGACCTGCAGGTTGAGGCCCATGCTGAGACCCTGGTGGAACCCCTCTACCAGAAATACCTCTTCCATTAGGCATTTGTTGTTGTTGTACCATTCCATGTTGCTGACCAGGGTGGCCTCCTCTACCACTTCCTGGTGCACCTCTAGCTCCTGGCATGCCCTGAGATTGTGGAAAGCCTGCTCGTACCCCCTGCTGTATTCCAGGGGGTGTACCCCTCCCATACCCAGGTCCCTGCTGTTGCTGTGATTGGGGAGCAGCAGGCCGCATACCAGGGTGGGTTCCAGGAGCCATTTGTCTTGGCCCTTGTTGCTGGGGGCCATACCCCCCTCTGACCCCTGGAGGCTGCCCTGCTTGAGGTGCTGGTGCAAAATTAGGTCTGGCTCCTGGTCCTTGTTGTGGAATAAATCCAGGACGAATACCTGGTTGTGCACCTTGTACACCTCTACCTGGCATCTGACCTGGGGGTAAATTCCCAGGCTTTCCTCCCTTATCTCCAAAATAAGGCCCCCTAACTCCTCGTCCTTGGCCTTGTAGCTGATTAGGCTGACTATGTCCTGGCTGGGACTTCATGCGCTCATCATGGAAAGTTACTTTTCTCCTACCTCTGTTGTCACCATACCTAGAAGTTTCATCATCACTATAGTACTGACCGTAAGCTGTGTCCTGAATAGACTCTACTTCCTCATCAGATAGTGAAGGTCTCCGTAAATAGTTTTGCCTTTCACTCTCAATTCGTCTAGCTCTGTCACTTTCCGACTCTATTCTTCCCTTTCTTAAACTTTCTCTTCCAGAGTCTGACCTGTGGATTGACACTTGCCGACGCATTGCTCTTTTATCTTCCTCCGAAGGAATAGCTTTAAAGTCACTACCAAATTGTGACGATGGATCATCCAAAGCTTTCATGTCCTTTGGACCAAACCATGATCCAGTTTTGGTTAAAAGCTCTTGCTTCTTTTTACATATAAGGCACAACCACTGGACCTGTTGGCAAACCGAATGATTAAATTAGTATTTCTATTTGAATGAGAAAGGAAATGTATGTATTTATATGAAGACTTTACCAATCAGTGGAGGTGCAGGTATCATATACTTTATGAATTAAAGAACTGCCTGCTGTAGTAGCCGAATTGCTACTGAAATTCAGGAACCTATATATAATTTTGTTTCCTTATCATGTAAATCCATACAATAGTAAATGCAAGTAGTGAAAACTGGTCTTTATATCATGAGGACGACTAAGTAAACCCATAAGGGTTTTTCTAAATACTGTAATTGATTACTTATAAGCCACGCCCCTAACTTTGACAACCTCACTAACTCATACATGTATTTGGAGTCTGAAAATGTTTTGGAAAAGTCTCGTTTATAAGCTGCATCATGATTTTAGCGATTTCTCTCCAAAACCAAGTCGAGTTTTGAGCAACTGGAAGTTTCTGGACCTCAAAGCCCCTCAGATGATCTATGATAGCTTAAGGATGTCTTGTTCCAGTTACTGGTATAAGACATTTACAGTTCATAAACCTGACAAAAATACTGAAAACTCAAAGCTAAACATAGTGGTTTTGGCCGCCATCTTGAATGTAGACTGCTGACCACAAGATTTGAAGGATCCAAAATGGAGTTTTGGAGCACATTCCAAAACGTTTTTGGAAAGTGTTTGGCTATAAGGCGCACTCATAACTTTGGGAATTTTTTTTTTCACAGTTTTCAAACTATTGCGACAAAGTATTGTGGCTTATAAGTGATCAACTATGGTAGTCCCCATATAAATGATATCATATGAAGAGTAATACCAGGTGTGATATGACTGTCAACTTTTACAGTTTGAATAATACAGTGTGTAATTACATTTGATATTAGTTAATGTATAATTATATGGAGGATATTACATGGCCGCATGGAGATACAGATTTTAACTTCGAGTGTTGATGATAGGTACTTATTGACTGAGTGGGAGGGCCGGACAGGAAAATATTTGGCTTGGGGTCGTGACGTACGGACCAAGCGCAGCGAGGTATGTACAAAATGGCCGAGAGCCAAATATTTTCCCGTCCGGCCCAACCTAACTCAGTCAATAGCTTTTTTTATGATGACCATATTTTGTTGTAAAACAAACCACAAACCAGCAAGAAAAAAACTGTGCAGGGCCAGATGGCTTTTTCCCACTCACACCATACACGTCCGGCCTTCATCACATGAGTTTTGTAAATGGTTTTGAAAGGAAGGCGTGCAGGGGGCCGTATGGGTCATATGATAAAATATCTTACGTGTGATAGCAGCAAACAAGTAAGATATTTCATCAACACAAGAAGATAAAATCTGTATCTCCAAGTGGCCATGTAATGTTCTGTTTAATATATAATTATCGACGAAATACCAGTTTAAATCTCTAACTAAAAAGACTAGAAATCTTCGAAAGCCAGTCATTTTCAAAAGTGAAGATTTCACATTTTAGAAAGAAATATACACTGGTATTTCATCGATAATTATATAATTTATATTAAATATATACATATATAAATGTAGCAAAGTATCATACATGCAGTTGTATTAAAGATGACAATCAAATATACATGTATATAATATACATGTACATAAGTATTCATAATATACATTACTAATAATATTAAACATAATCACAGCAATAAATGACTACTTTGTGTACAACATATTATCCAGGTATATTAACCTATACAAAAGAACTTGACTGGGAGCTAGAACATTGCATGCTGCAAGAAAAAAGATTGGTGTGCATATAATGTATGCGATTTGAACTAAAATTCTTAGGCCAGTTCATTTAAAAAATGTAAATTAAATATCATCAGTGATTCATCTAGAAACTGAATGTAAGAGTCCTGGGTATAAAACAATGAATCAGCCATTAAGATACTGGTAATGAAACATCCACTCTTTCAAGCTGTTGCTAGTTGTTTTAAATTTGAGAGCAAAGGAGTTGGACAGGGTGGGAATTTAGCAAAAAAAATTCACTTGAGTTATTTTCATCATCTTCATTTATTATAGTTTATTATAATTTATCATAACTTATCTCGATTGATTCATTAGAATGAAATTTGTCAATGTCAATTATTGTAATTTGTTTACAAGAGATTGTGTTAATATTTTTTCAGTGAATGGAATAAAAAGCAACATTTAAAAAAAGTAGCTTAACAATTGTTTGATGTTTTAATTTTTTTAAGTATTTATTCAATGATATTATTATTTATTCTTATCTTCTTCTCTAAATTATACCAGTAAGTTTTTATCACTATACCATAGAATCCCGGTTATATAAGCCCCCCCGGTTATAAGCCCTCCCAGTTATAAGCCAAAACCAAAACCACCCAAAACCATTACGAAGTTGTATAAGCCCAGGGCTTATAACCAGGATTCTACGGTATATGGTTGACTGTAATTTTAGATTTTTAATTTATACTGACACCATTTTATCAGATAATAAAGTATGAGTACATATGTATATTTAATATTCAAAGAGAGCCAAAACTTTTAATTAGGTATAATGGATACATATATCCAAAGGTTGCATAATAATGACTGGTAAAGTCAGTGGTAAATGTACATGAATCAGGTGCAAATTTAAATGAACATTTGTGTTCACACAAACATCTCACTTTTAATATTAGATTAGATGAATTTATTACAGCTTTATTAATCTTTATCATGCACTGAGTAATCATTTAAAAATATGCATTTAAAAATCGGCAGTTCAATACCAAAATAATTACTTTTTCTTGTTTTCCAAAGCAAGTAATTTTCTTTTTCCCCAAAAGTAAATTGTTGTGTGTTTGAAAAAATGACTCTGGTTAAAAAAAACTATTTTTGAATGGGCCAAACAAGCCACCATACTATGGGTTATTTATTCTTAACTTTAATTTCTTTAATTTAAACTTTGAGTCAAAATACTCCCGATTAAGAAAAACTATAAAAACTCGGGATTATAAAAAAAAACATCAAAAAATTAATTAACCCAGGATTTGAAAATAAAATAAATTGGTCCTAATACAAGCCACCGCAGAAGGTACCGTTGTATGACAAAGAAAACTAACTTGATGAGAATATTTTGATTTCTAAAACATTGAATTCAACGACCAGATTCCATGCCATTCTACATTTTTTGTGGTTTGATATGTGGTCCCCAATGGGGATCATTTGCGAGCCAGGATCACTTGTGGTCCATTTTTGGGATCATAATTGCGGACCTGTACAGATCCACTATCCAGTGGCAAAAAATCCATGCCATTCTACATTTTTCGCGGTATGATATGTGGTCCCCAATGGGGATAATTTGCGAGCCAGGAATCACTTGTGGTCCATTTTTGGGATCATTTGCGGACCTGTACAGATCCACTATGCAGTGGCAAAAAATCCATGCCATTCTACATTTTTTCGCAGTATGATATGTGGTCCCCAGTGGGGATCATTTGCAAGCTGGGATCACTTGCGGTCCATTTTTGGCATCATTTGCGTACCTGTACAGATCCACTAGCAAAAAATCCATGGGATCATTTGCAGTCCCCATTGGGGAGAATTTGCTGTGCAGGATCATTTGCGGTCCATTTTAGGGATCATTTACAGGCCTGAGAATCTTTTGCGGACCTGTACAGTTCTGTACAGCACCCAAAATTATCCTGTGCCCCAAATGATCCAGAACCCGAAATGATCCCCAAATTGTACCCGAAATGATCCCCAACCCGAAATGACTCCCATCAAGTACCCGAGATGATCCCGAAATAATTTTGGGAACAGACTTGGATTGGAGGGTAGAATTCCGGAATAGGCAAAAACAATTTTATACTTTCTTGAAAAGAAGACCAACAGCACAAACAAAAACAACAACAATATGATGTCATCGGTCACGTGATTCTGATGAAATTCGCTAATATCTTGTTCCAAATAAGCAATGTTTAGTACTGTTTACAGCTAGGAGTAGGAGCATTGCAAGAACATATTACTTCTAAAATAAGACTTAGAAGCCATTTTTTTTACTTCACGATGTGTCGTAACACGCTTATTTCAATTGCTCTCTTGTGTATTTTTCTGCGTTTCACGGTAATCGTGAGAGGAGGAGATAATGGTGATACGCCCAAGAAAGAAAATATCAAGGTGAGTTATTATTTGTGGTATGAAGCATGCAAAGCACATGTTTACCTTTCTTGGTGCTATGGAATGATTGGCATGCAAATGCAGTTTTATTCTTAGCTCATGGGTTTATTACCAGAGACCATGGTCTCTTGGTTTGTTGCTACTATAAAGAAGACTCTATCGTTGACGTGAAAATAGGTCATATTTGATAATCTTTTCTCAAAACTGAGGCAGTTTATCTCCATTGTCAGTCATCTCATTAATTGAAGGTAAAAAATTAGCATATTATGATCATTGCTAATTTGGAAAAAAATTGTGAAGTAAAAAATGGCTTCTCAAATGTTTGTTCTGTGGAAAGCCGCTAACCTGTCAATCATTCCAAATAAGGAAACCTTTTAAGTGTTTTTTGGCCTGTAGTAAAATCACATCACATGTTTTTCTTGACTCACAAACTTGCAATGCTCCTACTCCTAGCTGTAAACAGTACTAAACATTGCTTATTTGGAACGAGATATTAACGAATTTCATGAGAATCACGTGTCTGATGACATCATATTGTTGTTGTTTTTGTTTGTCTTCTTTTCAAGAAAGTATAAAATAATTTTACCTATTACGGAATTCTACCCTCCAATCCAAGTCCATTCCCAAAATTATTTCGGGATCATCTCAGGTACTTGATAGATGGGAGTCATTTCGGGTTGGGGATCATTTCAGGTACGATTTGGGGATCATTTCGGGTGCTTAACAGTTCTAGCACAAATTCTTCAATCTGATTGGCTAAGCTATCATTATCTATTCTGTAATAGATAGTGAGTATTCACAAACAAGCAATGGCAAACAATTCATCAAATTACAAAACGTATAGACCCTTTGCACGTGACGTCATAGCCGCCATGTTGGTGTACAGTTAACAATAGATTCTTTGTTAGCTTCTTTCGTTCTGTACACCAACATGGCCGCCATGCCCTTTGTCATTTGAATCTCTGGGGATTGAGTGCAAACCATCTATTCTTGTAAAAGATTTAATTCCTAGTTGGTTACTACTAAAACGATTTGACTACTTGCTTTCAGTTTCTATGGCTGACAGTTGACTTTGAGCTTCACATAATATCAGCAGGTAGAAACTGTCACCTTGTAGTCTAATAGGCAATATTCGTATTCTCACGGACGAGCTGGAACGAACACTCAATGGAGGCTCGTGCGGGGGAATTCGCTAAAAACTATTTAGCATTAGAAAAGATTCCCCCGCCTGAGCCTCCATTGAGTGCTCGTTCCAGCTCGTCCGTGAGAATACGAATATTGTCTATTGTTAATTAGTGGTAAAAGTTATTTACATTTTACATATAAAATATACAATTTACACATGTATGAATGACATACAATGCACAGGCTTTAAAACTAAAATGCTTAAGCACTATGTAACACCATTAAATAAAAAATAACAATAAAAATCAAATGGTTTATTTTACATTAAAGACACAGGAAGCAATTACCGGGTCTCCCAAGCCAGATGCTTATATTTAAGTATTCCGACGAACTCCAGGATCGAATTGGAATTTAGTTTGGTTTTTGAGGAGGGAGAAAAACCAGAGAACCCGGAGAAAAACCCTTGGAGCAAGGGTGAGATTAACCAACAAACTCAACTCACATATGGCGCCGCGTCCGGGAATCAAACCTGGGCCACAGAGGTGAGAGGTGAAGCACTTAACCACTGCGCCACCCTGGCTCCTGTATAGTATACATGTACATTCTTGAAAACATAATTCATTAATGATTATAACTGTCCTTAAAAGCTGAAAATATTAGAGTTTATTATAATTATTTGAGTCAACATTGATCCTCAAAGTTTACATCCCACCATTTTGCAGCTCAAGAAGTTTTAATTAATTGCTAACAAGCAGCTTGCTTAAGCTTTTTCCAGTTTATTGATTACAGATTTTATTGAATATATGAATGTGTAATTATTTGACAGAAAAAAAAAATTAATACCAATTTACAGGGTTATTTCTTAATATAAACGTTTTGTCTGAATGTTTTACTGTTCTCATCACATATTTCCTGTTTGCTCTTACAAGTTACAATATTTAATTGAAGTATTTTTTTTCTTTTAGTAATTAAGCAACAAGATGGCAGATTTCTCATTTCAATTGATTATATACTTACCAACACTTTCAGCACCAAACATTATTAAAATAAATTATTTTATTGACAATTTAAAACAATAATATTGAAGTATCTTTATACATGTTCATTATATTTACTGTTAAAAGTTGGGGGTTTTATAAGTGCGGAATGTGCAGTTTTTAGCAATGAACTTGAAGGAAAGAGAAACTCCAGTTGTGATCAAAGCTGTGGACAAAGACAAGTAAGTAAAGACATTAGAGAGCAAAGTACAGCACGAAGGAAGACAGTTACAGACCTCAGGACCAAGAGCTAGAGTCTTGAAGTCTTGAATCAAGTTGGAGATAAGAGAGAAGCCCTGAGCTGGCCCTGGCTGCAAGAGAGAATTAAGTGTGTTTACAGAATAGGTTAAGCACTTAAGGTATGGGTTTGACAAAGATCATGTATGTATTTAAGTTAAAAGTGCTGTACGATGTAATTGTAAGAGTTTATTTAGGTGTTGGTATTTTTAGATTTGCCTTATTCCAGTTTAAAATACTAAGAAGTGATTTTAAGGGTAATGTTTGGCACTGCTGAAAAAAAGAATCAACAACTATTAGAAGCATTATTATGTATACATGGTACAGTCTGATCACCTTCAAATTTAGTCATGTTTAAAATACATTCTACACATACTGTACAGTAAACTGCATATATTGTATTGACCTTGATTTAAAAAGCAACATCCAAGGATGATTTTAGATACTATAGCCTTACTTTGTCTTTTATTAGCTGTGATAAAGGTTGACATTTTGAGACAAGATATTAAGACAGCCAGCTTTGTCAGCACTTGCACAGGTTTTTTATAATTTCAATATGATCGAGTATGGTAAAATATTAATCATAATTTTGTGTATTAATGTAAAATTGATTGCTGCATTTTTAAGTGATATTAAATAATATGCAGGTGTTCACAGATGTATGGAAGTTCAGCCAATAATATAATATGCTTACATTTAACTTTAAATAAAAACAAGTGTTCCAATGTGTTTGTGTTATGAAGAGAATCACAGACAGTTACTGTATTCAAAAATGAGTAACCGTGAATGGCTAGTAAATTTGGAAATACCATACTGATAAAATTTTGTCTGGAAGAATATCCAGTTCAAAAAAGCTTTAAGGCATAAAACTCCATTCTGCTAATGAGAACAAGAAAGTTTCCTGATTAAAAATAATTCGTACATTTAAATGTACATTTAAATGTAATATTAATACCACTTATAAGCTGCAGCCTTTGCCAGGAAATTTTGTTATTTCCTAAATAAATTCTTAAGTCAAGGGTGTGGCTTATGCCAAGTATTTTCCAGAAAGAAATTGCTTAAAGTCTTATTTTTTTGCCCAATACATGTACATATTACTATGAAAATAGTGTTCAGGTCAAGTGATATTGGCTATTGCAACTTCAAATTTGGTTGCAACTTTCCTTTCCAAAATGTCACCAAGGTTTATAAGTGAGTGCAGCTTGTAAGTGGTAAAGCTTTAAAGGAGCTACATGTATGTCATGGTACTACATATGTAGCAAGTAATTGCTCGGTTGGTGGCTGTTAATTATTGATACAAACAGTTAAACTTCCCTCCCTCAATGCTTGATTGAAAGGATTTTCAACATTTTCCCTGGAGACTGTTTAATATACACAGACTGCTTGTTAGTCATTTTTGCATATTTGCTTTGATTTTAAGCATCCCACATGGCCGAGAGGTTTGTTAGTTCATATCAAAATCGGTAGAAATAGCTGTTTCCGGCCCGGAATGCAAAGTAAAGTCCATTACCGTGACACAGCCCTTTAAGAATTAATCATAATTCGAAGTTAATTTTATTGTAAAGTACCTTTATTTTGTTGCTATGCAACTCCACGAGTTAAAATATTTACCAAAATTCAGTGTGCAATTTTTAGTCCTACCTAGTGTATACCCAAAACAACATCCTTGCTAAAAATTAATATGAAATAACTTTATATGTGATAATTATTATTGTCATTTATGAGTAGGCCAAGCAATAATTTGAATGAACTATTCTGCTCTATTCACGTGAGATTTTACCACAATTTTGTTTACTTAAGGTTATCGTATAGCTTCAGAGCCGAAATTTTCAAACGTAAAAACAAAGTTTAGGGTGTTAAGTATCCCACAGAAAAAATTTGGTTGATTTTTTTTTTATCTAGACGGAGAAATATCAAAAAGAAAAATGTTACCGGAAGATTGCATTACATATTTTGATTGACAGCTCATACACCACATCAATCACCATGAGCATTCAACCGTAGCTAAGCGCGGGAGTCGTTGTTTACCGTTCAGTTCGGAGTTCGCTCTGTGGCTTGTTGTCAGCGTTCTATCGAATCTTTTCTCACATAAATATGTCATCGTAAATTCGAAGCATATTCGCTAAAATTATCCGTAGATGTCTTCTTCAAAACAAGTATCTGGTCCTTGGAGTTCAAGAAAGAGGAAAAAATCAAAGAAATGTTTGAAATTATATATTCTTATTACCACTGGCTAAACTATTTTGTTGTACATTAGGCCGCTTGATTCCTCTTAAGTATTTCTACAATAACATGCCCAATCTCTGACATTTTCCGGAGCATATATTCACAGGCTGATTCTTCGGGTAATTTATCTGTCCTCATGCTTTTCTTTCGTCTTCCGCGTCCGTTTGGTCTGCTTTGGTTTTGCCTTCTTGTCTTTAGCTGGTTTATCTTTTGCCGTTGCAATTGCCTTATTCTGACGTTTGACCGGGTTTTTTTGGTTTTGCCCATAATGAAGAGTGATTGAAAACGCAAAACTAACTCAACTGAACGCGAAGACCTTTGATTGTGTTGCTTTCATGCCGCTCAGAAATTGGTGGGAAGTTTTGACTGTGACATTTCCCAGTCACTGGTTGAACATCATTGGCTGCTTTTTATAGAAGGTGTTTGATTGCTGTGAAAGAGGCGGGGCACCAGAATCAGTCTAGCTGGCCGGCTAAAACTTTTCAGAGCGTTTTCTTGACTTTCTATTTTTGTTCTAAACATAGTTTGAAAAAAGCTCCAACTTGACGCGAATTTGTGCGAATTACTTTAAATTTTCACAGATTGTTCGCAATTATATCAGCTAAAAAACTGTGTCGGTAATTTTTTTATTTTTTTAAAAGAGAGGCGCTGAGAGCGATTCCCGCATCTATACTTGGATTGCACATTAGCAGTTTCACGAAGACCAAAATATCTGCAGAACGGATTTGAATTTCCACAATCGCCGACACAGTTTCGTAAACAAGGTCTGTGGGAGTCCAGAAAAGCAAACAGATCTTAAATTCATAAAATTGCTGTGGAGTTGGAGCTCTTGGAAACCAACTCGCTTGTTCGGAAAAGAAGTTTATTTAAAAATTGCACTTTTATCAAAATTACAAACCTTAGGTATATCGTTGTAGCCAATTTTATAAGCTTTAAAATGAGGTATAATTTATCTAAATACGACGAATATTCGAGACCCCACTTAATTTTATCCGGAACAGTACCCTGAAGGTATACGATAACCTTAAGAGAAGTCAAGACAACCTGACTTGTTTATTCCTTAGTATTTTACTTCTCAGTTTAAAAAATGAACCAGTTAAAAAAATTTTTTAAACAAATTAATATCAAATTGGACCATAACAAATATATTAACTTATTCATTTGTACAAATTAATGTACATAATCCTTAATAATCAAATACATGTTCCTATGCAAAGACTAGTTTCTATTTACTGGTTAACAGTTGGCTGAAATACAATGTATGAAGAATAGCAATGCTACTACATATGTACATAATTATAAACACATGCAAACAATAGAATATGTACTTTATTATTAAAGGTCTAAAAAAAATCAATATTCAAATCTAAATTACTTCATAGATAAGAGATTGAAACTATAGTTTTTAAGATGCCAGTAATGTACATGAAGTACTGTTATTTTCTTTCAAGCAGAAAGATTGAAGTGCTTTTAACCACTGTTATGACTGCAGGCAACACATCATTTGACCAAGGGTTCAGCCATTAGTTACACTATTATTATTACTGTGTCCACTCCATTTATTGCACTGTATTTCAACATGTGCAGTTAAAGGAAAAGGTAACCCAAATAACTGATCTATTATTGAAACTACCATAAAAAAATAATAGACAGAGGACGTTCTCATAAATAATAATGTGGCTCACACAATGCTGCCTGCAATTAGGCTACACGTAACATGAAAGATCATTTGCTATAAGGCCAAACTGAAAGCACTAACTTTTAAAGATAATTTTTGTTCCTCATAATATTGCTATACATGTATATACACATACTTTCCTCCTGTTGTTACTTATAATAGTATTTATTTTGTTCTATAAGTTTCCTCTCCTCCTCATGATATTTACTATGTAAATGTGCATATTTTCATTTTCATTTAGGACTAGCTGGCTCGCCTAGAATAACACCTAGCTACCTGCAGGCCATCCACATTTGTAAATATAATAATTTAAGTTAATTGAAATAAAATACTGGCTGCCTGTCTGTCTGTCTTCATATCAAAGTAGTGGACACCAGTTGGGGCATTTTATAAGAACCTTGCATGACTAATGTATCTCAGAAAGGAATGATTAAATTTTAGTGTCATACAGAATCTGAATCATTCTACGAGTGCAAAAAGTGTTGCATTCATGTTTAACATTACCGATAATAACTTGTAAAAGTGTGAGAATACTGCAAAATTGTGCTGTTTTACATACATGCTGCAGTTTTACATACATGTACATTGTATTGTATATACTTTATTCATAAATATGGCAAAGATAGGCTTGTGCATATCAAAGTACATCAGTTTTGTATTTCATATGGCAGTTGTAAGGGTTCATGCTGTGACAATTCTCAAGTATTGAATACATATGCCTTAGACTACACATGTGGTGAATGATTGTCTGTGACCTTAGAGTAAACACAAATAGAAAGATCTAAAAGTATCCTATCAAAATGATTCTTTTTAAAGCCACATTATAACTACATGACAATTATTAGATTATGTAAAATATTTCATCATATAACTTTTTTATTTATAATCATTTATAATTGAATGCATTCTGAAAAAAAATAACTGTCATTCACATATTTACCTGCCAGTATAATTTAGGATTTGACCTTCAAAACTTACACAATTACCAAGAAAAAATGTTTCAATTAGTGCCTCATTAGATGTAACTAATCACTCTTAATTCATACTAATCAATTAATTTCATTATAGATTTGACATTTACTGTTTAAGTGTGATTAATTTTCCATTAAGTACAATACACTTTTTAAAGTTTAAGTACCCCTACAGGGCTTAATATTTAAAAAGCTATAGTCACAAAATTGCAACTTAATTTACAAGAATTTGGTTGCAAGTTCACAATTTCTAGTCACTATTAAAAACATAATCCAGCAGCCTTGCAACAAAAAGCTGCCCCCACAATATATTTTTAATAGAGACCACTTTAAAATGGTGTATGAGTGAAGGTTTGCGACACTTGGTTAATGGGAGATAAAAAGGAAAATGAAGGTAAATGATTTTGCTGAAAATTTGTAAAATCTCAATTACGCATAACACTGTTGGACATTTTACTCTTTTATTTATTTAGTTATTTAGGCGAAAACTAGTCATCAAATTTGTGACTGCCAGAAAAGTCTTAGTTACAAGCAATAGTAATTTGGTTGCACTTGTGACTGTATTGGCTGCAATTACGAGGCCTAATAAACCCCTATTGAGAAGTTATGTGAAGGAAAACATCAATTTGGATAAATCCTTAATTTTCTATGCTTTTAAATTGTCCCAAAACTCATTGTACTTGTCCCTGAGTGATGATGACTGAGAAAAATAATAGAATGGGTCTAGTTACACTACACAACATCATCCCAGGAACTCAGTTGCAGACATTCCTTGCTCAAAGTTTGACTGTGATAGATTTTGGAGTGAATGCTAGAAAATGCTAAAAATTTATGGCCTTCTATAAGTGTGCATATTTTCCTAATTATGTATCAGCTGAGTTCCTGAGTTGATGTCACTTGACCCAGGCTCCAGCCGCCATTAATAAATGCAGTTGTGGAAATGATATTTCTCTTTGGATGCAAAACAACTTCTTTTGGGCACCAGCTACTGCTACTAGATAATGAACTGAAATTAAGTAAAGACGTTTTAAGTTTCAAGCGAAAGCTGAAGAGCAAATTATATCAAACTCAAAATAGGTTAAATTAATAGATGTAATTCAAATTATCATGTACACTGTAGTTGTATTGTATTTGTATTTTGTCTTTGAAAAGCCTTTTTAAGGAAAGATGAATAAAGTATGAAGTATGAAGTACTTTGATGATGTTTTCATACTGGACTTTGATGATGTTTCAACTCAAATGGAGTTTAGCGGCACTTAATTAACTGTTTTAATGCACAAATATTTTAAAGATGATAATTTATACACTGTACTTGTCAATTATTGAGGACTATTCACAGGCAATCACACAACCATCCCACAGTACATCACTCTGCACATTCCATTATTGGTTGAATGAGAGATTAATTTAATTTAATAAACAGTGTCTCTTTTTGCAATATCTAAAAGCTCATTAATTTCTGTGGTTAAACCATGACGTACCATTTCGTTCCTGATTGAACTAATCAAAAACAAGAGGCTGTACGCAGCCTTTACTCGGGCTGTATGACAATCAGAGTATAACAATACAGATGCTTTGGCGTGCACCCAATGATCGGACACATAATTTTCAATGGTGAGATAAAGATGCATAACAACATTGTCATTTGCCAAGGTTTGTGTTCATCTACCAATATTTATTACTTGTTTCTGGATCAGGTGTCTTACTAACTTTAACATCAGACATTATTCTAACTTTCAAAAACCCAAGTAGTCTGTACACAGACCTCCGTAATCCCTTCAAAGGAAGGAAAAGGAGGTCTGTACTACGGATGAGTTAATCGTGTTCTAGGTCACATGGATTAGTTACAGGAATGTTGTAACCAGTCGCTGATTGGCTGGTGCCTCATAACGGGTGCTGATTGGCTTAGCGGTTATGTTGACCTTAGTTCTGGCTCCGTGGGAAAATCCGAGCTCGATTCACTCTGGTTTGGAATTAGCCTGGGAAACCAGAGGGGGAGCGATAAGAGTCGGCTGGTTTCCCAGGCTAGTTTGGAATTGTATTAAGACGAATTGATATGTCATTTTGTGTCCTGTGCTCGGTTAATATTGAGAAAAAAATGATAAGAATATCGTTCATGGAACTCAGTGCTGCATTTCAAGTCTGGGAAGAAATAATTTCTCTCGAATTTCAAGTGAAAAGTCGGCCTCAACATAAATGCAGAAAGTGCCTAGGAAGTTTGAAAGAATTTGCAGGGAACAAACAAAATTCTTCTTCAGATATTGTCTAGTTCTTCAAAACGATAAGAAAGTCCATGTTCAAGAGCTATTTTTACAAAGTGAATGGCTGTGGGAGACGATCAACCAGAAGCAATATCAACAGCCTCAGTGGTCAGGCGAGTTGCTACGAGCGCGACTTCTCAAACCTCGAGTTCACATGGTTCTCAAACTCTCAAATTCATCCAATCTTCCACTTCCTCGAGGAAAGAAAGATCTCCAAATCCCTTCCTTTGAAGGGATTACAGAAGTCTGTGTATAGGCTATCAAAGAAGGGAATTTATTTTATTTCCCCCGCTCCCCAGCGAGTCCTCCCTCTTTGTCTCTTGCATTGCCGTTAACAGTAGGAAATGAACAATCTGAAATCTACAATGTGTACCGTCTAGTGTTTCTCGGCCAATGGCAATCGAGATGTAATTTATGCAAAATTATGCCGGTACACGATTAACAACAGTGTAGCACAGACGTCCCTTCCCGAGTTTTGAGGCGAGATGGCGGCTGAACACAGGCTAAAACCAAGTAAAAATGATGTTTTGTTACTCATTTAATGGCTCGAAGCTCTCATAACAAATAATTGTGTATTTTTAGATGTCAAAGTTGGAAAATGTTTCAATTGAAGGGGTCCGTGCAAGAACAACGTAAGTGACTTTTGATCAAGTTCTAAATTCTCTCTTAGAAAACAAAGAATATCAAGAAGAATTTGGAATTTGATCAGAAGTCACTTACGTTGTTCTTGCACGGACCCCTTCAATTGCAAATGTTTTTGAAAAATTATTACGTGAAAACTTTTATCATTTTTGCCAAAGAGTTTCGCTGAAGAACTAGTAACAAGAGCACGATTTCTAAAAAATACTTTAAAACACACTGTTAAATGGCTTCCAATCAAAAGAAAAATACTAGAAATACTAGGGTAGGTTAATCAGGTAGCAGGTTGTATTATTAAGTATACATGTAGAGTACTGTATTTATATTGCTGCTATAGTAATAATATTATTAGTATATTACCTATTTATATTAGTCAAGTACTACTACATGTACATGTAATTAATTAATATTATTTTGCATTTTTTAATCATTTGTAAATCCTGATGAATTGACCACATCTAAATAAAGTTAATAATAGTATTCTGGGAGCTGTCACATCATTTTTTCTTTGCATGTAAATGTTTGTGTACATGATATTTTCATGGTTTCTTGACCAAAAACAACTTGTAAGCAAATAAAATATTATTTTATTGCATGTACAGAAATTTCTTTCAGGCAATTCAGTCTACATGTATATTGACCAAAATGTCTTTGGACATTTGGAAAAAAATTCAGCAAATTTCCGAAGGCAGATGGCAAAATAAATCACTGCCACATTAAAGTCACTTACATATGACATGTATAAATGCTCTTTCTTGCACTTATAATTACACCTTTAATTTGGTATATACTTCATGGTAGTGTTTTGTTCCATATAGTCTCCCTGCATAATCATTTTCTCTACTGTTTTACAGTATTATGCAGGGAGACTTATATGGAACGAAACACTACCATGAAGTATATACCTTTAATTTATAATCTAATATGAAGTACAGTTATAGCATCCCACAATCACGCAGTTTGGTTGAACTAATCGTGCATCAATCATTGATAAAACTATCTTAGAAAGTTACCATGCTTACACATGTACATTGTATCTACTTGAGTATTATTGAGAAGACTACTGATACCGTATTTTAGTTTGTAAAAAAAGTTACATATCAGTACAGACTGTAGGATGAAGGCATGTATAGGACATGTCCTAATCAATGCATTGTAAAAAGTCTTACTAGAAAGGAATGTTCTAGAAGAATGGTTTTAAATTAAAATGATTATGTATTATGCATGTACTGTCTTTTTAAGTATTAGATTGTTAAGAATATTTATGATGATTGAGGCCTTTTAATTTGGTTAAGCCACTTAAAATCATTGAGAGGCCGTTAATTTCAAGTTCTTATCGGATTTTAATAAGCAATTTTGAGATAAGCCAACAAAAGATATATTAAAACATTTATGGAAAAATGATTAAAGAAATCCTTTAATGAATATTGATTACCAAAAATATCACTTTAAAAACAAATACTGTAAATAAAAAATATTTCACAATCAAATATATCCATGAGTTTCAACTATGTCATCAAATAAATCACAACTGATTATTTTAAACCCAAATTAGAGATTTGAAAATAAATTTTACCACTATGTAATCAATAAAATACTCAAATCTGTTACACATCCCTTTAAGTTGGAAATGTTTTTTTTATAATAGCTAAACATTTTAATTTTTTTAATCCTTCAAATGAATAACCTAAAATTAGAGAAAAAGCTTATTTCAGGAATTAACCAAAATGACAGTGTTTGTCTGAAAAGAGAAAAGCATTATTCCCCTTTTCTACACACATAAGTATGCATTTTATTTTGGAAAAATGTGTACTAATTACTATAAGTTTTAATTTATTTATATTATAAACCTAATTTTATGCCTTTTGAAGATAAAAAAAGAAATACAAATCAAAAAAAAAAAATTTTTAGTCAAATTTCAACAATAAAGTTCTGACTATTGAACAATTACTTGGATTTACATACATCTCTGAACAAATTCATATGCTTTCTGACTGCTGACAAAAATTTAGCTCCTTAGAATTCTATAGGCATACAATGTCCCTTTCACATTCTTATAAAAAAATCAAAATAAAGAGTCATTAAAGACCCTGTGTCTGAGCCCATGAATCATTGTGCCAATGTTTTGATTAGTTTGTTTATCAATTTAACAGCCACATAAATAAAAGGCTAGCTTTTAGTCTAACTAAAATGCTGTTGATTGTTTATTAGTTTCATAAAAGAAGTACATATATGTGGTTTGGGTAGTGAATTTCATAATTTCTAGTGGATTAAAAACTCAATCGAGCCCATGAATTTTCACTGAACAGTACTCAACAGGAATCGATCAAATAAGTTTAATGCATTTAGATTCGTTCAGGTATGAGTGTGACTTTTCACAGTCCACAAGCAAACAAATACTCTTGGTGGCTTAATTTGTTTTCATTTCTCCAGCATTTTTTAACAGAATTTGAAGATCTCTACTTTCCTTATGAATGCATATTTGCGTGAACATGTACTTGAATTACATTCACAATGAAGAAACAGTTAAACTCGGCGGATCGGACATTGATCCAGCGGTCTTATTTTTGGCAGCAGGACTTCCTGGGCTTACGAGATGGACATAGAAACGGTGAAAGGCATTGATTTTTCTGCTCATACAAATGCAAATCTGAAGTTTCACACATAACTGGATAACACCTCTGGAGCTGAGACATGCAAAATTATAATTCTGAATGCTCTTGATGCCAAAAGTGTTATATGTAATAAACCTTTTGCGGCGCCTTGGTTTCTTAGTCATTCTGATGAAGCCTGCTGGTCCTAAGTGCAGTAAATCCCTGAGAAACTCACATAGTAGTCCTTCTGGGCCGGGTTGTTCGAACCAAGGTTAACTTTAACCGTAGGTTAGCGCTAAATCTGTAATTGGAATCTGTACAGTTTAACCCAGGGTTAGCGATTTAACCCAGGGTTAGCGATTTAACCCTGGGTTAGCGCTTAACCTTGCTTTGAACAACCGGGCCCTGAACTGCAAGTGTTCTCTAGAGAAAGCAAAATGTGGACTGCTGAAGGATTATTTGTCGATTCACTGTGTGTCTCTTTGTTGGCTGTCTTCAGCCTTCTTCTACTCCCCACTCTAGACCAGGATTTCGAAGACATTCGACGAAAGTTCAATTTTAAAAGGTATATGTACAAAAATTAAGATAAAAGAAAGTCAGTTAAACATATATATATACATGTATCTGGAAATAAGTACATGATGGCCCAAACTAGAAATGGATTTAGAGAGATTCGAGAGTCACAACAACAATGCTAATCTTTCAGATTTTTGTAGCCTGGGAAAATCATATTTGCACGCATAGCACCATGGGCTCGGAAACAAGGTCTTTAAATTGGCAAACGTGCTGCAGCTTTAAAAGTGGCAAACTATATTTGCTTGTTATCTTAATGTTTGGTTTAAGAGAAAGTATTTACGATACATGTACAATGTATCAGTTAAAAAGTAAAGTGAAAGTTTTGAAATAAATGTAACACAAATTCTAGGAGTATATTTTAAATGCATGTGCTTCATAAGGGAGATTTTAGCTTGAAACAAAATTATACTATAACTTGTATTATTGTGGAATCATGACAGTGCTTTCAATTTGAGATTCAAATATTTATTACAATTAAGTAACATTATAATTTTATCTTTGAAGCATTTGTTTTAGTATTCAAAAACTTTTTTGAACTATAAAATAATTATATGAATTATAAATGATAGTTACATACATGTATATTATCCAAATATGTATTTTAAAAATATTCAGACTTTTCTCAAATTGTTTTTGTTAGTGCATCATTTCTACCATTAGGCTAATGCATTATTGTTATAGTCTTCAATTATTTTTATGCCATTGTCCTATAAATGCTACTGTAACAAAACCTTCCTGGTTCCCCTAGAATTAGAGCTTTCTAAAGTATTTGCAGTATGGAAAATAAATCTATCATATTTTCAAACATACAATTTATCATTTGAATTTCACTACAGAAGTCACACAATGTTTGTTACAACAAAAATCTGATTCCTTCTATATATAAACATTATGATATCTAAACATGATTTTCTGCAAGAATTTCAATTTTGCTATTCAATTGCTATGAGGTAGCTACTAATTAACAAGTACATTTTATGATGGCAAAACTATATCACAGTGTATGTTGCAAACAGTATAAAGACAAACTTGACATACAGAGCAGGTAGATGCAACTGGTATGGTTATGAATTTATTAACTGAAATGTTAACAAACATAAAGTGTATATTATAAGATCAAAACTTTTTATCATTAATATATCGATTGACTGCATCAAGTGAATAGTTGAATATTTCTTGATTTGAGTGTTGCATCCATGAGTTATAGAGGTTTATATTTATAATATATTCAAGCTGGTGATGTAAACAGTCTTCATTTATTATACAAAAACATATCTCTGTTATACTTGAAGGTTATATCTTCAGTGATTTAACCAAATATTTTGTCAAAATCAGAAAACAGGTTCATTCACAAGGAAAAAGAAATGAAACTAAATGTACGTCAAATTTATGTCACATCATTAGCATATAATTGGAAATAGTAACCTCTATAACTTATGTATGCAACAATTATTATGCAAATCAAGAAATATTCCACTATTCGGCTATTCACTTATGCAAAATCGATATTAATGATAAAAAGTTTTGACCTTTCATACACTTTAAATTATGATTATTCTAACTCAAAATGGTTTTTAAATAGCACATTGGTGCACATTGGTGCTATTAAAGAACTTAAATTATGTAAATGAAGTTCTTACCTTTAACAAGTATAGGTTTGATTTTACATTTTTGCACTTTAGTAATTTCTTAATAAAATTCTCAATTTGCTCTTATTTATAACTGAAAAATATGCCAAAATTGATAATTCCTAAGAAACATAAGTTTGTGTTTTTTTATGTTTAAAAACATAGAAATAAATAAAATTCAACTTAGATACTTGTTCTTTGTGAAGATGCAGGAATGTTTAATAATACAATATGTGCCATGTTCAGTCTGTATGCATATTTAGCAACAGGTTATAGTGGATATTACAAACAATAACACTAATTAGGTCTCACAGTTTAAGTGAATGTAATTCACAATCTGAATGTTACAAATATATATAAATAAATAAAATAAACTTGAATAAAGAATAACATGTTAAGAAGAAAACCATAAATACAAGTTTCTGAGTTTCATGTATCCACAACTATTATTATGCCAAGAATAATATCTCGATCATCACTAAAACTTGTGAAAACATATGGGAACAGTTTCCTTTTTCCATCCATAAAATTGAAATTTCATTTCAATAAAAGATAATATATGTATACTTTGTAACAATGCCTCACAGATTTAAAACAGAACACAAACTGAATACATAGCTTCCGTGATTGAATTATACTTAGTAAAGTTCACAGGCTGCCTTCCATATTCATGTTAAATAAATAACAACTTAGCCTTTTAAGCCTAGACTCGCTCACTCAGTTCTTCACAAACTAACTGGTCATTTTATAAACCCGGCATATTACCATAACTCCATTCAAAATGCATTACGGTGAGGTGTGGGAAATTTATAGTTTATGGCCTTTGGGTTGTAGACATTTTAATTATGAGCAGTGTCTGACAGTGATCAAAAGTGTAAATGAGTTTAATGAAATATCATGCACTCCATTTTATCTATTGCACATTAGTGTTTTCCCTGTTGGCTATGCCTGTTTGAGATATAATGAGCAATATTACTTCATTTGATATGACATACTGTATGTGTTGGCAAGTTGATGCAACTTGCAGCATTTGAGTAAGATGGCTGAATACAAGACTATATACATGTATATATTTACCTCTTGCTCAACATATATCAACATATGCAAGATTGAATTCATATTAAATATTCAATAATTTCATGTTTATATAATGTTTGAAGTAAAATTTACCAAGACAGAAATATGTAGTAATTGGTATGTTTCAAAAAATAGAAATTCTAGAATGTAATCACAGTTGACTTTTGAGGAATGAAGGTTTAAATTTCAGTTGACTACATGGTGTATCTTTTCTTATCTTTTAAACATGGTAAATGGTAAAGATCTTATCTAAACCTCTATTGACTTTTCACCAATCTCACAGCTCTTGTGGAGAACAGCGAATGCTTTCAGGTCTTATTCTCATGAAATCATGCTGTTTGGGTTTACCATGGGATGAGAAAAAGGTTATGTTTGTGACAAATTAGATGCATCATATTAGGAGCAAGAATTACTGAGGTAAAGAAAAGTTAATATTACTGAGGTAAAAAATCATGACATGAGTGCTTTATTTAGGCAAGGCTTTCCATAAGTTTCAAGCCAAAATGCAGAATTCCAAATTGACGGCTTGCTTAATGGAAAAAGCAAACAAATCTCAATATTACTTTTTGGGCAAAAATTAAATTTTCAAGTTTCTGTGCATATTAATCAGGAAAACTGTGTATAATAGAACCATGCAGCAGAATACATGCGTTAAACTCCATGTTTAACTTCCTTCATCCTTCCTGTTGACTCGAGTAAGAACTTTTATAAACAATAGTCTAACTTGTAGAGTGTTACAAGGGAAGTGAACCTAAACCATATCTACAAAAATGTCATTACTGGGCTGAGCTTTCTAATAAATTGTTTGGGTACCAAGTCGTACTTTAAATCAGAGTGAACAAGGGTACAAAATTTAACCACAGTTTTTAACCCACACAAGAAAAAAAATATCCCCTAATATATAAAGATTTTTATTCCTCATTTAGTACTTCTTATAGACTTAGAGTGCTTCAGTTTTAGAAATGTTGTAGATATGCAAAAATTCTTGTTTAAAATGGGTGGGTCAGTAATGTGAAACTTAAAATCACCTGTGTTTCGCTTGTTGGAACAAATCCGCAGCTTCTACGCCAGCAACAGAGAAGTAATTTCCCCAACTCCAAGAAGAAAAAACTTAAAGAAATTGATGCCAAGAGGAATCCTCTAAAAGCACGATCTATTCTCTGTGGAAAAGCACTCTAAGTGCTATTTAAGAATCTCACACTAGCGAAAATAGGTAGACGATCGTGAATACATAATAAACTGTTGAGGGGATTTTCTCGAATTCTCGTAATTTGCCACGGTACTGATAAATTGCACATAGGTTATTCGCAGAAGTGTTTGCTACAACTCTTGAGGCCGAAAACCTTTCAAAGGCAAATATGCGATGAAGCCGTGAGATAATCATGTCCACAAGACATGACTTGGTCGGTTTAAGTTTTAGTTGAGCCACAAAACTTTGGCGGTTTTTAAATATGTATGAGCCTACCCAAGCCTGTCAACAGAATGTTTACTGCCATTCGTGCAGGGCTCTTTAGACCTATAGTTCCTGTTTTGAACTGTATACCAGATCCTAGCAAGCAACTAGAAGGGTTTGTAAGAGAATAAAGTTAATCTTTAACTTACCGTTGTCTGGAGGGGATCAGATGTTCCATAACATCGTTAGGTTGCAAACAGAATGGAAAGAAAAATAGCATGAGTTGTAATTTTACTTGGGAATAAAACATAAACATGCAATGAAATTCACCCTCAGAACTCCAGCAAAAACCTTGCGCTAAAAGTAGCTAACATGCACTAAGCAGAAATCAATAAATGCGCCCAGTATAAGGCACGATAGTTGAAATTTAAGCGGGAAAACTTCGTGAAATTTTAGCTCACCCACGCGTACGCGTCTTACCTGCTTAGCTCCCGGGATCGTAACTTCAACGCCGCATCTTGAACAACATTTCAGCTTGCAATATTTGCACTCCTTCCCCGTTCCTTCGGTGAATTTAGTCTTGTGACATATCTCACAGACATTATCAACCTTTTGTGGAACTCTAGGATCCCCGGCTGTTTTCTTCTCGAGCTGATTCTGATAGCTTGCCACTTCTTTCATCATTGTCCTGAGAATTGGAAGAATTTATGAGATAGTAGGCCACTCGGCCACTTTCCATATTATAGTCCACAAAACAACTCTATATAAATGCCTATCAACGACGAGAAATATACTCCTAGTTATCTCATAAACAAAAGAAACCAAAATGTTAGAACTAAACAAAACACGAGGGTTTGAAGCGCCACAAGCCCGGCTACAGCCAGAATGGCGTTGGCCGTAAGACCATCAAATATGGAAGATTGTCAAGGCTTACTTTTGCATTTGATGCGTCTGGGCTTCCATTGATTTCTGTCGATTCATAACTTGTATTATAATGTTTCTCTCCTCTGCTGTGAGGTGAGATAAATCGGGTGGCGGAGGAGAAGAAGGCGCTCGCAATCCAGCCATTTTTGGGAGAGAATCCAAGAGAAACTTTCCTTGCGTCGTTTTCGTTTGGGATTCTCTATTTCGCAGATTATTTATGGCGAATAGATCGGCCCACGCGACGAACTGAAAAATTCTCCTGAGCCTATTACATCCACTGCCAACTATATATCTCCTCCCTGGTTTCGGCTTCCATGTCGGCCTGGCGCTTCATTCATTCTACATGAGAGTAGTAGTCCTAAAGCGTTGAAAAACTCAGCACCAAACCACAACAAAGAATATTCTACACTTGATTTTTGTGTATATTTGCAAATACCATTCGGCTGTATAAATGCATGACGGCGCAAAATCGCCAGCTTTCGGTTTGCACTCGGAAGGCGCTCGGGATTAACGAGTTAACGACGATAGTTTAGATTCAGTTATTGTAAGGGTATTTCCGTAGACTTGTGTTTGTATATTTATGTGTATGTTTATCAAAACCAGCGTGCTTATGAATAAATTTCTCGGTCGTGCAAAGGCTAAAATTAGCATGAATGAATTAAGCTTCTAAACTGAGTGAATCATTCATGTGGACGCCTGATCGTACGATAAACAATAAAAACTACCTTTGGTCTAACTTTAACACAAATAATGGCTTATGCTTACAATCAGCTCCTGGATTCCTTTAATTTCGAGTTTCTTTCTGAGAATTATAAAGTATGTACAAGTTCGAGGGAAAAACGGATGAGACTGGTTGATCAGCCTGCCACTAAGACTCTAAGTGACTAAAAAGAATCAAACTTCTTCTCCAAAAAGGAACCGAGTCGCTAAAATATTTATTAATTTATCTTAAAAATCACTAAGCCTTCGTGTCAGCAACATGGGTCGTGATCATAATTAGAACCCGCGTTTATACTACAAGAATAATTTGGCATAACGACAGTGAACTAAAGCAGTGCTATTGCTTCTAATCTGGCTCAGAACAAGCTGTTAATGGAACATACACATAAATGTCATTCCTCTGCCAGAACACAGTCTTGAAAAGCGAAAGGTTGTGACAGTTAGTGCTTATCCAGCCAGCCTGCCTTCCAGCTATAAACTAGAGCATTGCGATGCCACTGGCCTTCATGTTTTTCTATTTTTGGCGGTAGCTGTGGCTCAGATTATTTATTGCGTCTGAAGTCGTATTTGACAAAAGTAGCCGGCCCCTGTCCATTGCGTAGCCTGATATATCGTGTTGTTATTCTTTGTGGTCTGGCAAAGTACATCCCCTAGAGAATCTGTTTATCCGGTTTGAAGTCTTTTAACAAACGGAGCTTCATAATTACTTATCTAAATATCGATCGTACTCGGTTACGCGAAATTCTGCGTCCAGTTCACGCCATCTTCGAGGTTCCTATCTCTCGGCTTGTCTTGGTCATATAGACTCGTTCGTCTTGCGCGAATTTAAAGGAGGGAAGATGATGTTCCATATCGAACAAACATACGATTTTTTTGCTGGACACGAAAGGAATCGCGGCGTCACCGTATTTGCAATATGAAATATAATTTCGATGAATTATCGGGTCAACCTAAATGGAAAAAAAACAGTATTTTTTCATAAAACCAATCCAAACTGTGGACATATTTTTATTTTAGATTTAAACGCGTTTCTGCTGACATTGACATTGGCTCGAAAAGTAACGACAGAGGCTGTTTTCAGTCCAGGAATATTTTACCAGGAATTTCTTTGCATCTATCACGACATCAAGGTTTCCATGATATAGTTCGGCTACACCCATATACCTGCTAACCAATTAAACCAGACTTATTAAATGTAGTATTAGGTACTTATTGACTGAGTGGGAGGGCCGGACACGGGGTGGACATGACGGTACGGACCGAGCAAAATAACCGTACAAAATAACCGAGCGCCAAATATTTTCCAGTTCGGAACCCAGTAAATAAGTTTTTGTAATATGATCACTTAGTTTGTTTTAATAACGGCAAAACAACAAATATAACATCGAGCGGGGACGGACGGCTTTTACCGGCCCTCACACGTCAAACACGTACGGGCCCCATCACGTGACTTTTAATTTGTAAATGCTTTTGAAAGGAAAGCGCGTGCGGGGCTGTATGGATAGGTTGTGACTTGGCTACTAGTTATACTTGCGCCGGCTCGAGATCGTTTCCTTGCGCCTCTGAATAGTACAAGCCAAACCATTAGCTTTGACCTTTTATGCATAAATGAAAATTATACCTACTTTGCTTTTCTGAACGACGGATAAAGTACAATTTTGAAGGTAAGATGTTGAGCATTTTATCTGGACACATCTCAGTTAAACAAATTTATAATCAAATGTCTACGCAAAACATGTCACCTTCGTATTAGCCCTTCAAAATAGGATTTTTGAAGGAAGACGGACTACTGTCAGCGTACTGTAGACAGGCTCTAGCAATCCAAAACGGCTTACAAATACATAATTATGGCATTTAAAAATCCATGAATTAGTTAGTCAGACAATTCGACGCAATTTGTCTTTGGTGTCGGACCGACTTATAATCAACTCTAACTGTTACGGTTTTTATTTCCAGATGCTTCTATAGCTATAATAGTCTATAATAGTCAGTCTATTTAACTACTAACCGTTTCACGATCAAGTTCGTGGCTTTAAGTTGTTTGCTTTAAAGCCGCCTCATCAATTTAGAAACTAAATGCGCTCGCCGCCGGTTGTCTGTCGTTGCAAGCTGTCTGTTGCTAATGGATTTAAAATAGGAAGCACGAACACCATGCTCTTCACGCTATGTTCTAGTTGTTTCCAAAATGTAGGAAAAGCTGACCCAAGGTTGCCAATACAGAAAGCAATCCATTTAAACTACATCGGTGTATTCCGCTTGCGCCAACCAGATCGGCGACTGACGATTAGAAAGCAGCTTTGCCTCAAGATAAATACCTCTTATTTAACCGAGTGCTCGGTCCGTACCGCAAATTATGGACCGAGATTCGCGCTTACGGCATAAAAAAAGGGAAAAAACGAGGGTCCATAACTTACGGTACGGACCGAGCAAACGAGGTTATGGACCGCAAATCGACCAATCATACCTCGTGAAATTGCTCAGTTAGCTATATATCAATAATAATAACTTTTTATGGCATCCCCGTGAGAGGTCCAGATGAAGTCCAATCTTGCTATCTGATTGCTTTCTCATAGGTTCGGTTTTTTTTTTAATCTATTCATCCGGACCTCTCGTGAATTTGGAGTTTCAAGACGACATTCAAACTATAATAATATTAATAATAACAAGAGAAAGCGGCCCAAAACTATGGAGGAAAAAACAAATGACAAAGAAAATGAGTTTTATGATAAAAAAAAACCAAGTACGACTTCAACGTTTGGAGACGGTTTTGCCCGCTCAGGATTTTCCAATTTCGCTCACAGTCGCAGCTCTTCGTAAACAAATAACGATAAAACCCGTACATTTTGAAAGAAACTAAACAATTTGTTACATGAAGGCAAATACTAATTTAAAACTATTTCTGCTTTTTCGATTTGCAGCTGTAAAAATCGAAAAAGTAGAAATATTTTTTTAGAGCGATTAATGCAGTTTTTCCGGCTCTTGCAAGTTCGATGAAAACAACTGCAGCAAAAACGACTGAATTGAATGAAGCTGGATTTATTTTAATAGTGGAGATAAATATACTATAGCTGTCACTGAAATACATAGAAGCTCAAATGGCTGTGACTAAAAAAAAAAAAAAAAAAAGTTTGGCTACCTCAAAAACGAAATTAAAAAAACATTACGGAAATAGCACAGCTTCATCAAAGAGAGCAGGCTTTCATATTGTATGGTCTAAGAAATTCAGCATTCACATTTGGAAATTCGAGTGGCGGCCGCGCGCGTCTGCAGACTAATTATGTATTCAAAATGTTGAATTCTGATAGAGAAAGGGCGCGAAATTTCCTGCATTTTGATTGGCTTCGATCTAGTCATGAAATACCGCTCTGTAACTTAGTTTTCCCAACCGTGAAGGCCGTACAACTCGAGAGGTTAAAACTCTCACCTCTGTGGCCTGAGGTACCGGACTCGGCGTTTGCTTCTCCAAAAAAAAAACGTAAATTGCAATTCGATCACAACACGCACGTTCACGCGTCAAGTCAGTTATGGTTGTTTTCCATATCGACGTAAAGCCATCGCGAACAGTTTGCGATGGCTTGATGTTAAGGAAACACCTTTTGAGTAGCGCTGCGTTGCGATAGTCGCCGACGGTCGCAAACAATACGTAAAGATAGAACCAGTACAGTTCCGAGGGAATAGAAATGTGGAAATATACTGTTTAATTGTAACTGACTCGGTCACAAAAGAGTCTAACCATTTGCGACCGTTTGCAATAGCTTTACGTCGATATGGAAAAAGTGTTTGTGGGTAAATCGTACAATTTATTACAATAGACCAATCCAAGGTCGCCATTATTATTATCTACTTAAATTAGCGATAGCACCGATATTGCTAAAAAGAGCACCTCAAAATTTGTCAAAATCCCAAATTTGAGAGTTATATCTTGTATGGGAGTAAAGCTACAGTCCCACAAAGTAAGACAATAGCCCTCTACTATACAAATATGTATCAGTAATTAGTATAAACCAACTAGTGGACTATTACAAATCCTGCATTCTGATTGGCTGCCCTATTATAGGTCTATTTGTGATAGCCCATGGTAGAGAAAAACCGCACGCATTTTCACGAAATAATGTTTTTTTCAACTTCAATTTGTTTCTTTCTATTATTTTCTATTGTCCGACTAGTTAGTTTATACTAAAACAATTAGACCTCTCGCTCTCGTGGGCTACGAGTTAAATAGCCCATTCGGCTGCGCCTCATGGGATATTGACTCGTAGCCCATTCGGGCTGCGGGTCTAATTGTTAAATAGCCCACTTCCGAGATATGCATCAAGGGCACCCAACAAAGTTTTCGGTTAAAAAGCTTTTCGTGGAGAGTAAGTTAGCCTAAAACTTTCGGATTTGAAAAAATTGTCCCTAGCAAATTGTTTTCTGAAATACTGTCTAGAAAATTTGTTTTCAATCCCTAGAAAATTATAGAAGAAAAGGGAGACTAAAAGGTTTCCCTAAAATATTCGTACGTTTTCGTCTGATCAATAGAGTCAGAACGATCCGGAGAAAAACATTGGTTGGAATGGAAAAAAACACACATATTATCACAAATCATTTAGTGAAGCGGCCACCTAAAGTTTTCGAGAACACATTTTCATTCTCTAAGAAATTCTGACATCTAATCCCCGAAAGAATAAACCTTTAGCAAATGGAGGTCACCTAAAATAATTGCCTAAAGGAAAAAAGAACCCCTAAAAAATTTCGTACCTCCACAAAACTTTGCAACAGGAAGTTACTTGGGCTAGAAAATTCTTGTTTCTGTTCTAGACTACCTAACAAATTCGTAGGCCGGGAATATTTTGCCATAGTATTTTCGGTTGACGCGATTTCCACCTAGAAAATTCCGAACAGCTAATAGCTTTCTAGAATACGCCAAAAGACATAGTAGGCGCCTTAAATGGCTAGAGGAGCTGCACACAACTGGTTTCTAACGAATTTCAAAAAGTACTCGTTGGGTTGCCCTTGATGCATCACTTCCTACGTACAAAGGAATCAATACGAGGCTCCGTGCATAATGCTCAGTCGTTCGAGACAAACTACAGAAGTGCTGTAGTCTTGTCACGAACAACTGAGCATTATGCACGGAGCCTCGTATTGATTCCTTTGTACGTAGGAAGTGATGCATATACAAACGTCTAAAAATAGCTCACTTTACTCGACTATATCTTGGTTTTCCACTCAGGTGAGGTATAACTCTCAAATATGGGATTTTGACTAAATTTGAGGTGTTCTTTTCAGTAGTATAGTAACCGGCCTTGCAGTAGTAAACGCAGGCAGGTTGGGCGCCAAGTTGTCAACTGTACAGCGGTTTACTACTCATTGCTATCGCTAATTTAAGTAGATGTCGCAATGGGAATGGCGACTTTGGATTCGTAACGTCTGCAACGATGAAAAGCCGGATGAATCATACTATACGGGCTTTGTCAAAGTGATGCGGTTTTTAACTGTGACAGTCAGTTGTTTGTGCCACAGTCGTAAATATAATATACTAAAAGTAATTGAATTTGAAAGTTTAGGCGACGTTCTTGGAAACTTTACTTTTCTACGAAATAATTTATAGATATTTATATTGATAAATTCTTGAAATAATCGAATAACCTTTGATGTGAGGCCGACGGTAGTCTCTTGCTATAGTAGACACCACAGGAGGCATAACCTTACCTCACACGGGGTCTTAACTTGAGCGAACACGATGAATAAATTAAACAACAGTTAGTATTCAGCACAATAAGTTTGTTTATTTATTAACAAGATTTGTGACGAAACACAAGTGGCTAGACAACACCGAGAGACCATTTATTCAGGTCGACAACAACGTGAACGAGTTCCCTTGTCCTTCTCTTCACTAGAAGTGTTGTGAGTTCTTTTAGGTATTTATAGAGAGGAAGAGAGG
>JAOWCC010000616.1:0-41929 GCA_030867875.1 Actinernus sp. WN-2022
CCCACGATTCTCCCACCTTGTCCCGGGTTTGGGGTGGGGGGGGGGGGGGGGGGGGGGTGGGGGGCGTGGGGGTTTAAGTTGACTCATGCATTACCCGGGAAACATGTTCTAAAAATAGCTCAAACCGGTCATACGCTGACTCACGGGTATAGTATGTATGGACGCTCCTGGTAATGGGCTCCTGACAGTGATGGAGATTAATTAAGTTTTAGGATCGGTAAATGCAAAGTAACCTCGTACTTTGGCTCGAATGTTTGTAGCTTGCTGCATAGGCAAACCACAATAATGAAGTGAAAACTAGAATCAAACGTGTGTACCTATTGTTTGTGACGTTAAAACAAGAATAAAACGTGTTTACGTACTCTTTGTAAATTTGTCATTTTTACCCTCCTTCCCCTCCCCCCTACTTTTAAGACAGCTGAATTGACATTCAAACATACAATGGAGAAAAGGTCGGAAGCTCTCGCCATTCTTGTGACAAAACAGAAGGACATCGTCAATATCGGACACTAAATAAAACTCAAACACAATTTCAATACCACACAAACATAAACCAATGACCAAACTAGCTTAGTAGCGAAAAAGATGAGTCGAATATCACAAGAAATGATTGTGTTTGGACGATGTTTTCAAGTACAATTACGGTTTTGCGGTTGTGGCTTCAGTTACGGTGGACCAGCGCGATCCCGGGCACCATAAAAATATGCAAGCTAGGGGAGGGAAGAAAACCATGAAATAACCAGTAAATATGCTTGTAGTGAGGTCGCCGGTATTTCATAGAAAACCATGAAATAAAGTAAAGTAAAAAAGGTATTCATTTATATAGCGGAAATTCTATATGAATATATCCAAATGCGGTTCACAAGGTTATTTTTGTGACACGGACTGCTATTGTGACGCAATGTGCTGCCGTGCAGTTTACGATCATGAGTGATTGTTAGTACCTCAGAATACCAGGCTGTTGTGTCGGGAGACAACCCGCTATTCTTTCTCAAAATAACACAAGAGGTTCTTTCACGTCCCCCTCGTTTAGTTAGAAGAGGAAGGAGGCAAGGCCAACGGTTTACACGTCCCTGCCCAAGGACGCGACCGGGATTCGAACCCCTGACCTCCCGCACTCTAGACCGCGTTCTACCAACTGAGCTAACCAGTGAGGCGGTGCAGTAAATATGCTTGTAGTGAGTAAATATGCCAGTAAATATGATTGTAGTGAGGTCGCCGGTATTCCATAGAAAACCATGAAATAACCAGTAAACAAGCTTGTAGTGAGGTCGCCGGTATTCCATAGAAAACCATGAAATAACCAGTAAATATGCTTGTAGTGAAGTTGCCGTCTTGTGTTCATCTGTGTGCAAGTCATTTGTGCAAAAACAAGATTATTGACTTTTAGTTTTGCTCTTTAGTTATTCTGGGTAGTATATGCCTAACATTAGATAGTTTTCAGTTATTATTTATTATATATAAATATATTGATTGTACTTTTTTGGTATAAAAAGCACTTACTTACTTACTTGTGTAGTTTAATTAACGTCTATTATTTGGAGTTTACTAACCTCCCGACGTAGGAGCTGCAGTGGCATTTGGTACGAGTGTTGGCACTAAAAATAAAGAGAAGGATAATAATCACACTCAGAAAGAATCTTTGATTTCTTTCTAGTTTTAACAGGTACATGTTACCTTGGTTTGTTCATGTATTGAGGCCTAGAAAAAGTACTCATGTTAAATTCTCGCTAAAGAGCCACTGGCAAGGACATATATACTTACCAATCAAAAGAAAGCAAAACAAACTCTTGTTTGCGCTTTGGGTTGATATCAGTTAATAAAGAGAAAGAGAGCTGTGAAACGTTAGGTGACGAAAGTTAACAAAAGGGGGAGGAAGTGAGCGGACGACCTCGTACAGTCTGATAATCAGGCTACGTGTACGTTCGATTCCTGAATTATGGTTATGCATATTCATGTTTTTATCTCCCCGGGTAGAAGTGACGGCGCGTGGGTCATGGCAACAGTTACTAAGGGATGGAGTAATTTTGAGGGTTTGGAACAGAAAATACACTTACGCTCTTGCGGTTTTGATGGCCTTGCAAGAGTGAGCAGGATTGTCAAATGATCCAGCACGAGCCACTTCCAAGTGTTCTTGGGCGAAGATGTAGCCAAAGGTTTTGATGCTCTTGATACCGTTGTCAGGCGAGCAGCGTGCCTCGTTACCAGCGCTGTTCTGGTCATTCTGTCCGCAATAGCTACCACCGGTACCAAATCCAATGCGCGAGTCTGGTGAATTGCAGTCGTTCTCCTGGTTACTGATAATACCAATTCGTGCCATGGCACCATTGCCATGCCTTGTATTAAAGCCTTCACGGTTGCAGTTACGCTGTAGTGAGGATCCAGGTATAAGCGCCTTCCAGTTAGCACGCCCAATATAGGTCCTACGGTATTGGTTGTCTGCTATCAGTGAGTACAGCGACTTGGCTCTGAACTTCAAAGGCAGCCAGTTGGTTTGGCTTCCTGTCGTCATGCCAAGACACAGGTTTTCGAGTGCTAAGTGTGAATAAGTGTCTAGCTTAGTTTCCTTGCGGTCAAGACCTCCGGCTGCATCGGCGACATTGTAGGTTTGCTGGTTAGTCCAGTAGGCTGACTTGTAATGGAATGTGTTCTGAAAATACGTTAAAAGATACATGGAGTACAAATAGGTTATTACTAGAGAAAGAGCTATACTATTGTAAAGAGAATTACATAAACATCCAGTTTACTCCGAAAGTTACTTATACACAGTTTTATATATTTATTTGGAAGTTCAAGTGCCTACATCTTCAGGTTATGTATCACGCCCTTTGGGTTAGAAAATGTAAGCTCATATTTGGGTTAAGTTTGCATGGAAAGTGAATTATATCACCGAATGGTATTTTAGGTAGAGACCGTATTCACGCGGAAAGTTAAGAAAGTTAGACCAAAATACTAAAGTTAACAGTAAATCACAAAGTAAGAGTTTCATACCGAGAACCGAGGTTCTAAGCCCTAAACATCCCGAGAGCCGAAGGCACGAGGAATGTTTAGCGATTAGAACCGAAGGTTCGAGGTATGAAAGTAACTTATATCGCATTTGGCGAGGTTTTCTCAAATAGAAAGGAGGTTTAAAACTGAGCTATAAACCTCCCTGTAACAGTTATTAACCTCAGATTGAGGATTTAATTAGTCTATTGTTAAACGGGTTGATACCAGAGTTTCACCCCTATGACGAACAAAGAAAACCGTGTCAAGTATGATATAAGATGTATATATTTACCTTATTTCCGTCGATCTTCATGATCATAGTCCATCCTCTTGAGTTACAAATCTTTCCCATGAAGCAGTATGCCTTTACGATAGTATTTCCAAGATTGAGGGTGTACATGCCACTTCCAGCAGAGCTACGAGTGAAATAGAATACGAAGCCGTAAGCAGAACTAAGAATATTGGATTGACATAAACAAATTTAAGCTCGCACATCGAGAATATCATATTATAAAGGGAGTGAAATAATAGGGGGGCAAAAAAGTTTTAAGTGCTTTTGTAGGGGGGTCATCAAACATTTTACCTATTCCTTGGGGGTTCATCAAAGTTTCGACGTACCCGTCATGTAAAATGTAATGAAATTGTTGTTGTAATGCTGAGCCAATGTTTAGTCCAGAACACAGGAAACCAGTGTTTAAAGAGCAGTAAATCTCAAATTTAGGCTCCGGCCTTCGCCCCTCGCAACATTTAGGCACAGTCTGCTTTGTTTTCTTCATACGCAGGATGGTATTCTTTAAGCTCATGATGAAAGGCACATCCCCATAGGACAGATAATACATCGTTGTCCAGGAGATTAGTTATGCCAATACTGAGCTCTTTTTCATTTATTTGGGACTACGGAACAATGAAATTCGATGCAATATAATGCACGAATTAACAGTACTTCTTTCAAATACCCATGCGGGAAGGAGGGTGAGGTAGACTTTCAGAAGAATACCTGTATATATATATATATATATATACATTTATATACATTTATATGTTTTCTACTAAACAAAAGTAATGTTTCATGCAAAATACCATAAATATAGAAAGAATTGTAAATTTAATATATAACATATCTACAGTATATGCAGTTTGCATTCTTTCTTGTGTCTGGGCGGGGGGATCATGTAAGTTTTAATTCATTCATAGGGGGGTGAAAAGTTTTAACAAGAGAAGTAGATGAAATGCCGACACCTCCCCCCCCCCCCCCCCCAAAAAAAAAGCCATAAATAATCAACACTCACTAACCGACAACGAATATGTTGTAACTGAAATGTTTTATGTACATATAAGATATTTAAAAAAGACCAAAGTTATTGCAACCATAGGGAATGTTAACCTAATGTTATATCTTTTTAGATTTGCAATCATTGCGGCAACATTAGAATCACTTTTTAGGGCTGGTTACATCCCTGACGAAGACACCGCGGTCGGTTTCGAAACCGCCTGGCGCATTTACGAACAGCGGCCATTTTGCTGTTAGAGAGAAGGAGGCTATTTTAATTATACGTACAGAATCATAAAAGATCAATCACGGTCAAATCATTACACACAATAAAAGCTAAATCATCTTGCTTACCTGTTCTCGTCGAGAATATGTCGGCAGGACTTGGCAGGGTTTTTGTCTGTTCCAAGTCGAGCTTTGCTGGGACCACACACGTTCTCATACGCATCACCATTACAGATTTGGAGTTTGCCGTCATGGTAACGCAAAGCACCCGTTCCCTTGGCATTGCAGGCACAGCCGTGACTAGAAACTTGGTAGATTGTGTAGTAAGTCTCCTCGTTGTGACAGTAATTCTGATGAGAGGCTGATGTGCAAGCCACGAGGCTAAGCAGTAGGACCACAAACATCTTTCTTGATTTCACTGGAAATTAAATCCATGCAATTATAACCTACAAAAAGTTTGTCTACGAGTCATGTTAAAATATAATCTGCACAATTTCGCAAAGCAATATGAGCGGTCGCATTTAGACGGCTGTAATTCGTACACCACAGAGCGATTTTCAAAATGTTGACAATTAAAACAAAAGCAGCGCCGATTGAAACTCTTGCCGTTGCTTCTTGGTCGATATCCGACGGTTTCAACTGCAAAATGCACATTCCAATTCACATACACGAAGATCACGAGAATTCAACTTTCATCTCTGATAAAGCGACACTAGACAACTTTTTGCCAAAATCGATAGTATTTCTCCAAAAGCAACAAATTAATATTTTGCCAAACCAAATACAGCTTGCCAAGTTCCTATATTTACGAAATCAACGAAATCAAAGTTCGGAATTTCTCAAAGAAAGCCACTCTTTCCATTTCAAGATAAAACACCATAATCGTCGAGACAATTCACAAGCTTATTACATTCACTTCTCTCACCTTCTTCTTGATCTTTTCCAGATTTGTAGCTCTTTTTATGCACTCAGAACTATTCATACCTGTTACGAAATACCCTCTTTCTATCACCATTGTTTCACGTGTTTGTGTGTGTATTTTTTCCACGTGATGATACCCTTATTGTATCACACATATTTTAGTACTATTTATGTTACGTAATTTGTTTGTTAACCAATGTTATATCTTCTTGTACTTCATTAAGCATACTAGTTACGTTACATGTTTATTTAGATAGAAAACCCATGTGCAGTTACATAATATGTTTGTAAAGACTAAATCAAGTTTGCGTATCTTGTTGGTATATTTAGGAAATTACGTAATACCTATATCATTCTATTCAACGTTTCAAATAGAACACAAAACCCGCTGGAAATTAACGTAATATAAATATGCCCCAATTCGCCTTTAGAGTGCTTGTTGAGAAAAGGAAAAGTCAAAAGAAAGAAATAACTTTATTATATGAAATTCATCAGCAACTAGGGGGGGGTTTGTGTAGATTAACGGGGAGAAAGCGAAGGAATTTAAGTGGAGTTAGAGAACGGAGTTGTTGGAGTTCACGAAACTAAAGTTGGGTGGAGTTCAGAAAAACCAACAGAATTAGTTTATTGCTCGGGCTGCCTGTGGAAGCACGAGTTTCGGATTTCATTTTATTTTCCTCCGTCGCAAATCGCGATTCCTGCGCAATAGTAAAAATGCTACGCATTACGCATGCTCTTTTCTTGCCGTTGTCCAAAATGAACGAAGGCTCAGGACAGGTTGTACCGAGGCTGTTTAGAAAGGTTTACATTGTTTGGGTTGTAAGTATAAAGCTGATATAACCGACTGTAATCTTTTCGTCTTTTAGACGCTGTATATTGCTTACAAACATTTAAATAATAAACGTGGCTACCAACTCTACAAGTGCTTCTATAGCACAGAGCATTATTCATTTCAAAACTGGGCGTGCCTAATCAGTGATGGTGAGTTCGAATCCCACCAGGTCGAGGTATTTCTTCTGCGTTAAAGGTACATGTAAGTCTAAGTAATCGTATAAGGGTTAGAGAGGGCTGAGAGGGGGAGAGAGGGGATATGAGAAGTGAGTAGAGGATTGTCAAAAAAAATTGCAGGGAGGGGTGAGTGGAAAAAAACTAAAACCTTTTTTTGTTGTTATGAGTCCCCGCAAAATAGAATCACCTTTTAGAATCGCGTGCAAATTCACGTTGAAACTTTCTTTTGTGTAAAGAATTAGTCGTATTCAAATTCACGATCAAAGAAGAGGAGCGGAACACAATTAAGGACAAGAGACTGTTTAACAAAGAATGAATGGTAAATAAACACATAAGATGCCAAATTATCTGCATAAGTTTGCTTAATAACTCCGGTACCGGTATATTTTTTTCTTATCGGATGCCACACCCTAAATCCTTTGTTGCAACTGATGGGATAAATCCCATATCCCACTGAATTACATATGCAAGTAGCGATAACTAATTATCACCACTTGCAACGTAATTCCTCATTAGTATGGGATAAACAGTGGTGATAACTACTTATCACCACTTGAATACAAATGAGTGATTACGTATGCAAGTACTCTCAAGCTGACAGGCATGTAAGTGCAATGACCCGATATGAGAGCTTCAACACGCGGCTTTCACTCACGTCCTACTTCTGAGTGCCCACCACCGTCTCTATTATGGGACCCGTTTTCTTCACCACACTCCTACTGCGCATGGTAGTGGCGTTGACAACAGCATTCTATGCTTCACATCACAATTCTAGAACATTCTTTTTATGAATACAGTTCGTTACGAAGCAAACATGTTTGAATAGTTCATTACCATCCATTCAAAGCAACAAAATACACCATCGCCAATGTCTTGCGAAAACAATAGTTTGCTGAAGCTCGAAATGTTTTGATTATCATGCCTGCTCCTACAAACTCAGTAACTCTGTAAAATTTTATTTCTCTCTGGGTTAAACGGCATAAGATAAGTTGCATCTCTGGGTTTACCTTCTAGAAGTGGTTCGTTTAAATGTGTTGAACTTGAATGGCCATCGTTTCCAGTTTACAGAAAAATACTCGGAAAAATGCTTCATTTTGTAAAAATAACCCTACAGTACACGAATTAGTAATTTGTTTACGACCTGAGTTAGTAATCTTTGCTAGGCTCTAAATATTGCAAAGATTTTCACAGATAAAACGACGGGTTTCACTTTTCTCCCCATCTATGAAAACGTAGGGTGTACGTTTTCAAACGAAGAACTCAGACCCGCGCATGCGCTATGCGTTAGAGTGGGCCTTTAAGCCAACTTTCGATATATTTTGCTGCATCTCCAATGGAAAGATCTGACCGAGAAGTCATAACTATCTTCTGTTCGGACAGATTACTTAAGTACTTGTGTTCAGGGTACTATCAGGCTAAGGAGTATCATGCTCATGATGTACGATTTTTCTGTTCAGGGTAAACTATACTTTGTCTATCATGTAAAGGAGTCTAATGCGTGATGTACGATGGGCGTCAAGTTATTACCAGTAACCAATGAATAGAAACAGCCATTTCACAAACTGCATACCAAGCAAAAATAGGGTTTATTCGTTAATGTTTTTTAATGAATTATATACTTTTTAGCACTGGTTTAAAGGAGCTCTCACACAGTGATTTTCATATAAACTGATCAACAACACACGTGTGGACGGATGAAATCAATGTATTTGTGTACTGAAAATGGACTATCAAACTGTGCCTAGATCTAGTTTTCAAGGAAACTATTGCATATATATCCTTTCAATCAAATTCTTCCACAGATTTCTCCAAGTTAATGGTAAGCCCTTAGGCTTTATGATACTAGAATCGAATGAAAACGTTATCAAATCAGATTCAAGGTCCAAAAACAACAACCAATGAAATCAAAGCACGCGCATACCTCGATTATTGTATTGTTCCATTTTAGCCAAAGTAGACTTTCTTTAAAGTGCCTATTACCCCAAAAAATTAACGATTTCAGATCAAACTTATAAGTATTCTATGCAACTTCCCGAAAAAGATAATGGTTTTAAAGCATTTATCAATTTTTTACGCCTTTTCAAAGATGAGAACCGTGAACTTTTACCGTCATCTTAGCGACTTGGTGGGATCTGGGACTAGGTACGTCATAGTAGGGAGCCATGTCACGTGATAAAGGCTTCTCTCATATAACTTTTGGTTCGTTCTTTCTTATTTGCGTCACAAGTTCTGTAATTTTCTGCTGGACTTTTTGACAAAATGTCTTCGTCAGGCTCCGAATCTAAAGACAGTTGTTCATCGGACAATTCCGAGCTAAATTTGTATCAACTATGGGCTTGAAGCAGAAGAATCTGCCGGCGAAGAGAGCGGACGGCGCGGTTGAACCACTCGCCGGTGAAGAAATATGGGTTAACAGAGTACAGACGGAGACCTCCAGAATCGGTTGGAAGGCCTCGAACCAAGGAAAAGCTGGTGAGTTAAACTGACCAAAATGAAAATATGTTATCATAGCCCTTCATGGACTTCCCGTGGCCGTGGTCTCCCAAAAAAAAAACATTGCAGGATGCCAAAAGAATCCAGTGATCCTTGCAATCGCAACAATCATATATAACTATAAGCCTTTTTTACTTGTAAGAATCGCTATAAATGAAGATAACAGTTTCCTAATATCGTAATTCCTCTTATATTTACCCTTTTCGGAATTTACTTTTTTGATAATATTTTACAGTTAGTGGAAATTAAGTGTGCACCATATAATCTCTGTCACTCTGTAGTTAGTCACTCGCGAACCATTATAACATTTAGAAATCACTGTACTCTACGTGTACGTTAGCCTGATTATCAGACGGTACGAGGTCGTCCACTCACTTCCTCCCCCTCCCCGTCTGATGGACTTCATAGACTTTCGTGTTCCTGACGTCATAATGTCAACCAATCAGAGCGAACTTTACACTTTTGGCAAAGTCTGGAATTTAAGGAATGTGCTCGCATATTTTTCTGAATGGCGTTGAAGAAGAACTTGATCATTGTGTCGACCGAAGTTGTAAAGTTTTCAGGATTTCGAAGCTATATCCAGAGCAGAAGAAAGCATTGGAATCGTTCATTTATCGAAACGATGTGTTTGTGAATCTACGTACGGACTTTGGTAAATTACTAATCTTCCTCCGCTTATAGATCTCATGTATTCAATAGATCTCAAACATTCTCCTAGGTTTTTGGCTTTTAGAAGACCAAATCTTTCATGGAATATTATGATTTTTCTGCAGGAGTGAACACACATACTGAGTATGTTATGGAAAAAGTTTCATGGCACTTGGGAGAATATTTTTGTTTTCAGAATTATGAACACACTTCCGTAAGTTCATGTACGGCGGGCATCTAAACTTTGCACAAAAAGTCCGGTTAAAACAATCTCTGATACCAAAAAACCTACACTAGGACAACTTTAGGGTCTTGTGTGACTAATCGGCATACATATCAAGCTTCAAAACGTTTTAAAAATAAAAGTAAAAGTAAAAGCGTAAAAGTTCTAAGTTTACAGTAACAAACTATACGGCAGTGAATCGAGTCTGATATTTCTTGTATGTATATTTTCTGTCCTGTCCTGAAAATACTGCACGCAAACTTCCGTTTAAAAAGTTCCTGCTCTCCAAAGAACCACAGCAGCTCAAACAGGATACCATTCTGAGAAATCGACAGAAGTTGGAAGCTGTAGAATGTTTTTTCCAGTGCATGAAAGCTGATAGATCCAACTAGTAAAAGCCGCTACTGCACGACTGTTCTACACTTTACGCTTCAATTCTTACGCGTGTTCGTATTGGCTTATTGTAAAAACAAAGGTTGATGACGTCAGGAACATGAAAGTCTATGAAGTCCATCAGACGGGGAGGGGGAGGAAGTGAGCGGACGACCTCGTACAGTCTGATAATCAGGCTACGTGTACGTTCGATTCCTGAATTATGGTTATGCATATTCATGTTTTTATCTCCCCGGGTAGAAGTGACGGCGCGTGGGTCATGGCAACAGTTACTAAGGGATGGAGTAATTTTGAGGGTTTGGAACAGAAAATACACTTACGCTCTTGCGGTTTTGATGGCCTTGCAAGAGTGAGCAGGATTGTCAAATGATCCAGCACGAGCCACTTCCAAGTGTTCTTGGGCGAAGATGTAGCCAAAGGTTTTGATGCTCTTGATACCGTTGTCAGGCGAGCAGCGTGCCTCGTTACCAGCGCTGTTCTTGTCATTCTATCCGCAATAGCTACCACCGGTACCAAATCCAATGCGCGAGTCTGGTGAATTGCAGTCGTTCTCCTGGTTACTGATAATACCAATTCGTGCCATGGCACCATTGCCATGCCTTGTATTAAAGCCTTCACGGTTGCAGTTACGCTGTAGTGAGGATCCAGGTATAAGCGCCTTCCAGTTAGCACGCCCAATATAGGTCCTACGGTATTGGTTGTCTGCTATCAGTGAGTACAGCGACTTGGCTCTGAACTTCAAAGGCAGCCAGTTGGTTTGGCTTCCTGTCGTCATGCCAAGACACAGGTTTTCGAGTGCTAAGTGTGAATAAGTGTCTAGCTTAGTTTCCTTGCGGTCAAGACCTCCGGCTGCATCGGCGACATTGTAGGTTTGCTGGTTAGTCCAGTAGGCTGACTTGTAATGGAATGTGTTCTGAAAATACGTTAAAAGATACATGGAGTACAAATAGGTTATTACTAGAGAAAGAGCTATACTATTGTAAAGAGAATTACATAAACATCCAGTTTACTCCGAAAGTTACTTATACACAGTTTTATATATTTATTTGGAAGTTCAAGTGCCTACATCTTCAGGTTATGTATCACGCCCTTTGGGTTAGAAAATGTAAGCTCATATTTGGGTTAAGTTTGCATGGAAAGTGAATTATATCACCGAATGGTATTTTAGGTAGAGACCGTATTCACGCGGAAAGTTAAGAAAGTTAGACCAAAATACTAAAGTTAACAGTAAATCACAAAGTAAGAGTTTCATACCGAGAACCGAGGTTCTAAGCCCTAAACATCCCGAGAGCCGAAGGCACGAGGAATGTTTAGCGATTAGAACCGAAGGTTCGAGGTATGAAAGTGGCGAGGTTTTCTCAAATAGAAAGGAGGTTTAAAACTGAGCTATAAACCTCCCTGTAACAGTTATAAACCTCAGATTGAGGATTTAATTAGTCTATTGTTAAACGGGTTGATACCAGAGTTTCACCCCTATGACGAACAAAGAAAACCGTGTCAAGTATGATATAAGATGTATATATTTACCTTATTTCCGTCGATCTTCATGATCATAGTCCATCCTCTTGAGTTACAAATCTTTCCCATGAAGCAGTATGCCTTTACGATAGTATTTCCAAGATTGAGGGTGTACATGCCACTTCCAGCAGAGCTACGAGTGAAATAGAATACGAAGCCGTAAGCAGAACTAAGAATATTGGATTGACATAAACAAATTTAAGCTCGCACATCGAGAATATCATATTATAAAGGGAGTGAAATAATAGGGGGGCAAAAAAGTTTTAAGTGCTTTTGTAGGGGGGTCATCAAACATTTTACCTATTCCTTGGGGGTTCATCAAAGTTTCGACGTACCCGTCATGTAAAATGTAATGAAATTGTTGTTGTAATGCTGAGCCAATGTTTAGTCCAGAACACAGGAAACCAGTGTTTAAAGAGCAGTAAATCTCAAATTTAGGCTCCGGCCTTCGCCCCTCGCAACATTTAGGCACAGTCTGCTTTGTTTTCTTCATACGCAGGATGGTATTCTTTAAGCTCATGATGAAAGGCACATCCCCATAGGACAGATAATACATCGTTGTCCAGGAGATTAGTTATGCCAATACTGAGCTCTTTTTCATTTATTTGGGACTACGGAACAATGAAATTCGATGCAATATAATGCACGAATTAACAGTACTTCTTTCAAATACCCATGCGGGAAGGAGGGTGAGGTAGACTTTCAGAAGAATACCTGTATATATATATATATATATATATATACATTTATATACATTTATATGTTTTCTACTAAACAAAAGTAATGTTTCATGCAAAATACCATAAATATAGAAAGAATTGTAAATTTAATATATAACATATCTACAGTATATGCAGTTTGCATTCTTTCTTGTGTCTGGGCGGGGGGATCATGTAAGTTTTAATTCATTCATAGGGGGTGAAAAGTTTTAACAAGAGAAGTAGATGAAATGCCGACACCTCCCCCCCCCCCCTCCCCAACCCCCCCCCCCCCAAAAAGCCATAAATAATCAACACTCACTAACCGACAACGAATATGTTGTAACTGAAATGTTTTATGTACATATAAGATATTTAAAAAAGACCAAAGTTATTGCAACCATAGGGAATGTTAACCTAATGTTATATCTTTTTAGATTTGCAATCATTGCGGCAACATTAGAATCACTTTTTAGGGCTGGTTACATCCCTGACGAAGACACCGCGGTCGGTTTCGAAACCGCCTGGCGCATTTACGAACAGCGGCCATTTTGCTGTTAGAGAGAAGGAGGCTATTTTAATTATACGTACAGAATCATAAAAGATCAATCACGGTCAAATCATTACACACAATAAAAGCTAAATCATCTTGCTTAACTGTTCTCGTCGAGAATATGTCGGCAGGACTTGGCAGGGTTTTTGTCTGTTCCAAGTCGAGCTTTGCTGGGACCACACACGTTCTCATACGCATCACCATTACAGATTTGGAGTTTGCCGTCATGGTAACGCAAAGCACCCGTTCCCTTGGCATTGCAGGCACAGCCGTGACTAGAAACTTGGTAGATTGTGTAGTAAGTCTCCTCGTTGTGACAGTAATTCTGATGAGAGGCTGATGTGCAAGCCACGAGGCTAAGCAGTAGGACCACAAACATCTTTCTTGATTTCACTGGAAATTAAATCCATGCAATTATAACCTACAAAAAGTTTGTCTACGAGTCATGTTAAAATATAATCTGCACAATTTCGCAAAGCAATATGAGCGGTCGCATTTAGACGGCTGTAATTCGTACACCACAGAGCGATTTTCAAAATGTTGACAATTAAAACAAAAGCAGCGCCGATTGAAACTCTTGCCGTTGCTTCTTGGTCGATATCCGACGGTTTCAACTGCAAAATGCACATTCCAATTCACATACACGAAGATCACGAGAATTCAACTTTCATCTCTGATAAAGCGACACTAGACAACTTTTTGCCAAAATCGATAGTATTTCTCCAAAAGCAACAAATTAATATTTTGCCAAACCAAATACAGCTTGCCAAGTTCCTATATTTATGAAATCAACGAAATCAAAGTTCAGAATTTCTCAAAGAAAGCCACTCTTTCCATTTCAAGATAAAACACCATAATCGTCGAGACAATTCACAAGCTTATTACATTCACTTCTCTCACCTTGTTCTTGATCTTTTCCAGATTTGTAGCTCTTTTTATGCACTCAGAACTATTCATACCTGTTACGAAATACCCTCTTTCTATCACCATTGTTTCACGTGTTTGTGTGTGTATTTTTTCCACGTGATGATACCCTTATTGTATCACACATATTTTAGTACTATTTATGTTACGTAATTTGTTTGTTAACCAATGTTATATCTTCTTGTACTTCATTAAGCATACTAGTTACGTTACATGTTTATTTAGATAGAAAACCCATGTGCAGTTACATAATATGTTTGTAAAGACTAAATCAAGTTTGCGTATCTTGTTGGTATATTTAGGAAATTACGTAATACCTATATCATTCTATTCAACGTTTCAAATAGAACACAAAACCCGCTGGAAATTAACGTAATATAAATATGCCCCAATTCGCCTTTAGAGTGCTTGTTGAGTAAAGGAAAAGTCAAAAGAAAGAAATAACTTTATTATATGAAATCCATCAGCAACTAGGGAGGGGTTTGTGTAGATTAACGGGGAGAAAGCGAAGGAATTTAAGTGGAGTTAGAGAACGGAGTTGTTGGAGTTCACGAACCTAAAGTTGGGTGGAGTTCAGAAAAACCAACATAATTAGTTTATTGCTCGGGCTGCCTGTGGAAGCACGAGTTTCGGATTTCATTTTATTTTCCTCCGTCGCAAATCGCGATTCCTGCGCAATAGTAAAAATGCTACGCATTATGCATGCTCTTTTCTTGCCGTTGTCCAAAATGAACGAAGGCTCAGGACAGGTTGTACCGAGGCTGTTTAGAAAGGTTTACATTGTTTGGGTTGTAAGTATAAAGCTGATATAGCCGACTGTAATCTTTTCGTCTTTTAGACGCTGTATATTGCTTACAAACATTTAAATAATAAACGTGGCTACCAACTCTACAAGTGCTTCTATAGCACAGAGCATTATTCATTTCAAAACTGGGCGTGCCTAATCAGTGCTGGTGAGTTCGAATCCCACCAGGTCGAGGTATTTCTTCTGCGTTAAAGGTACATGTAAGTCTAAGTAATCGTATAAGGGTTAGAGAGGGCTGAGAGGGGGAGAGAGGGGATATGAGAAGTGAGTAGAGGATTGTCAAAAAAAATTGCAGGGAGGGGTGAGTGGAAAAAAACTAAAACCTTTTTTTTTGTTATGAGTACCCGCAAAATAGAATCACCTTTTAGAATCGCGTGCAAATTCACGTTGAAACTTTCTTTTGTGTAAAGAATTAGTCGTATTCAAATTCACGATCAAAGAAGAGGAGCGGAACACAATTAAGGACAAGAGACTGTTTAACAAAGAATGAATGGTAAATAAACACATAAGATGCCAAATTATCTGCATAAGTTTGCTTAATAACTCCGGTACCGGTATATTTTTTTCTTATCGGATGCCACACCCTAAATCCTTTGTTGCAACTGATGGGATAAATCCCATATCCCACTGAATTACATATGCAAGTAGCGATAACTAATTATCACCACTTGCAACGTAATTCCTCATTAGTATGGGATAAACAGTGGTGATAACTACTTATCACCACTTGCATACAAATGAGTGATTACGTATGCAAGTACTCTCAAGCTGACAGGCATGTAAGTGCAATGACCCGATATGAGAGCTTCAACACGCGGCTTTCACTCACGTCCTACTTCTGAGTGCCCACCACCGTCTCTATTATGGGACCCGTTTTCTTCACCACACTCCTACTGCGCATGGTAGTGGCGTTGACAACAGCATTCTATGCTTCACATCACAATTCTAGAACATTCTTTTTATGAATACAGTTCGTTACGAAGCAAACATGTTTGAATAGTTCATTACCATCCATTCAAAGCAACAAAATACACCATCGCCAATGTCTTGCGAAAACAATAGTTTGCTGAAGCTCGAAATGTTTTGATTATCATGCCTGCTCCTACAAACTCAGTAACTCTGTAAAATTTTATTTCTCTCTGGGTTAAACGGCATAAGATAAGTTGCATCTCTGGGTTTACCTTCTAGAAGTGGTTCGTTTAAATGTGTTGAACTTGAATGGCCATCGTTTCCAGTTTACAGAAAAATACTCGGAAAAATGCTTCATTTTGTAAAAATAACCCTACAGTACACGAATTAGTAATTTGTTTACGACCTGAGTTAGTAATCTTTGCTAGGCTCTAAATATTGCAAAGATTTTCACAGATAAAACGACGGGTTTCACTTTTCTCCCCATCTATGAAAACGTAGGGTGTACGTTTTCAAACGAAGAACTCAGACCCGCGCATGCGCTATGCGTTAGAGTGGGCCTTTAAGCCAACTTTCGATATATTTTGCTGCATCTCCAATGGAAAGATCTGACCGAGAAGTCTTAACTATCTTCTGTTCAGACAGATTACTTAAGTACTTGTGTTCAGGGTACTATCAGGCTAAGGAGTATCATGCTCATGATGTACGATTTTTCTGTTCAGGGTAAACTATACTTTGTCTATCATGTAAAGGAGTCTAATGCGTGATGTACGATGGGCGTCAAGTTATTACCAGTAACCAATGAATAGAAACAGCCATTTCACAAACTGCATAACAAGCAAAAATAGGGTTTATTCGTTAATGTTTTTTAATGAATTATATACTTTTTAGCACTGGTTTAAAGGAGCTCTCACACAGTGATTTTCATATAAACTGATCAACAACACACGTGTGGAACGGATGAAATCAATGTATTTGTGTACTGAAAATGGACTATCAAACTGTGCCTAGATCTAGTTTTCAAGGAAACTATTGCATATATATCCTTTCAATCAAATTCTTCCACAGATTTCTCCAAGTTAATGGTAAGCCCTTAGGCTTTATGATACTAGAATCGAATGAAAACGTTATCAAATCAGATTCAAGGTCCAAAAACAACAACCAATGAAATCAAAGCACGCGCATACCTCGATTATTGTATTGTTCCATTTTAGCCAAAGTAGACTTTCTTTAAAGTGCCTATAACCCCCAAAAAATAACGATTTCAGATCAAACTTATAAGTATTCTATGCAACTTCCCGAAAAAGATAATGGTTTTAAAGCATTTATCAATTTTTTACGCCTTTTCAAAGATGAGAACCGTGAACTTTTACCGTCATCTTAGCGACTTGGTGGGATCTGGGACTAGGTACGTCATAGTAGGGAGCCATGTCACGTGATAAAGGCTTCTCTCATATAACTTTTGGTTCGTTCTTTCTTATTTGCGTCACAAGTTCTGTAATTTTCTGCTGGACTTTTTGACAAAATGTCTTCGTCAGGCTCCGAATCTAAAGACAGTTGTTCATCGGACAATTCCGAGCTAAATTTGTATCAACTATGGGCTTGAAGCAGAAGAATCTGCCGGCGAAGAGAGCGGACGGCGCGGTTGAACCACTCGCCGGTGAAGAAATATGGGTTAACAGAGTACAGACGGAGACCTCCAGAATCGGTTGGAAGGCCTCGAACCAAGGAAAAGCTGGTGAGTTAAACTGACCAAAATGAAAATATGTTATCATAGCCCTTCATGGACTTCCCGTGGCCGTGGTCTCCCCAAAAAAAAAACATTGCAGGATGCCAAAAGAATCCAGTGATCCTTGCAATCGCAACAATCATATATAACTATAAGCCTTTTTTTACTTGTAAGAATCGCTATAAATGAAGATAACAGTTTCCTAATATCGTAATTCCTCTTATATTTACCCTTTTCGGAATTTACTTTTTTGATAATATTTTACAGTTAGTGGAAATTAAGTGTGCACCATATAATCCATATTGGCCCTCTCAATTGAGAAACATGCACCAACTATATGTTTTGGCTCCTATGTTTTAGCGGGAAACATCACACAATGGCAGATCCTAGATCCATCACTGCATACTAATATGTAAGGAAAGATTTATACCAGGCATTAATAATGCTCAATAATGACCAAGGTATGAATTGAAATCAATGAACACAGTTCCGTGTTTAGTCTGACCAGGAAAGTGGAAGGTTTATCAGAGTATTTTGATCTATCGTGCATGTTAATTAAAAATAATAGCTCTCGTAAGCAACCACACTGGGAATCAGGAAAAGGTGCTCATAACTATAGTCAGAACTGGAATCAGGATTATAATTGCTCGCTTATGAGAGCTTGCACACACCACACCCATGGGGATACATGTACAGTGCAACTGATATCACAGTATACAGTACAGTACTACTCTACTGTAACAGCATGAATGTCAGATATAATAAGACTATTGTTGCAAAATACTAGTGCATATTTATATTTAGTTGACTCATTGCACAGTCTGGGATCATGTCTCTGGAGTGGTTACTTACAAGAGTTTAGAAACAAAGAAAAATTCCAAAGGTGGTGGTGGTCACTAATGAGAGTGGCTAGTTACTACAGAGCATAAGAGTGGTCTCTGAGGGGAGCTGGTTGCCTAACATATAAACTTTTATATTTACAGATTTCTACGAGTTGTCTCATACAGAGAGTACATCCAGTTAGTCTACGGTTATCTGGGCAACAATATAATTCCTCTACCAGCATGTGCATATGACACAATCAGGACAAAATTCAATGCTGGGAAAGAAACCTTCACTGGATTTGAAGAAGATGAAGATGAAAGTACTTCATAACTTATATAAACTTTAAGGAGAACAACAATGAACAGTCAAACTTTCAGTGCCATTGGCCACTTTTGATATAGGCTTCACTGGTCACATACAAATGATTCAATACAAGGCTCTGGAGAATAATGTGCAGTGATTAATGAAATAACAATAATGAATTTAATTATGCCCCAGAACCTTTGTGTGTGAGGAATGAAGCATATATCGAATGTGGGCTATTAACCTACATGTATGTCCATATTGCCATTCATAACTACCAGTATTATTTGGGTTTATTGCATCACTGTTATGTATACATTTTATTTGTACTGTATACATGAGATAGCTAGTAGACATTTCTGGTTCACTCTGTACTTAGGGGACGAGGGTTGTTCTTTGGACAATCAACGACACCTTTATGCTCCACAAATAAATTTTAAAAAAGAAACATAATATATATAATTTAGAGATTAACAATTTAATTTAATTAATTTAAATTTAATAGGTTCTTGCACACTGAGCAATGGGGTTTTGCCTTGGTTTTTGTGGGCCTTACAGCAGGTGGAACTGGAATTTCTGGCCTTACAGCAAGTGGAACTGCAACTTCTGGCACTAAAATACAAAAATACAATTATTATTAAGTTATCGGTATATATATTGGTTTATGGTAAATAAAGCACTGGTTTCGTTTCAAATTCAAACTTACAGTGTATTATACGTTTCCAGCTGGTATTTTAATATTTTGTTTAGTCTCGAAAGACTAAACAAGCAGTATATATAGGACATGGCAAACAGTTTGATACATGTAGGTGTACATTCACTGCTTGAGCAAGAGCTAGGTGTTATTGCAGGACAAACACAGAAGGTGTGATCAGCACAGACTCGATTTTGTTTGAATATTTTCAGAATTTGAATAGTTTATTTTGTGCAAAAAAATATTTTATATAAAACAATTTGAATTACCTGGAGCTGTAGGGGGAACATCTATAACAGTCATCCTTTTTCTCTTCTGGGATGCTTCTGCCTTTGGCTGCTTGTTAAGCATGGTGTCCATGGGTGCAGGTGTCATCTAAAGAAAGTTGTCTGATTTATTCACGGTTATTTCCCTTATACTAAATAACAATATAACATGCACTCTCTTAGTTTAATACACTTGTGGTGAAAACAATGTTCTTTCTCTCACTATACTATGACGTTGCTTTTCGGTTTCGTTCCCAGGCTACTTCCAGACTCCAGCTGACGGCCATTTGGGACAGGGTGCCCAAATCGGCTTGTTTTACAATGTTTGACGCCAGAAATAAGGTCTAACTCTTACTTTTTTCCTTTTTTTCTCTTCGAATTATTGATAAAGATGTAAAGAATTTATAAAAAAATCTTCAAATTTAGGGATATAGGCACTTTAACGATTTTCTGCAAAATAGAGTGCAACTTGGTGATTATAATGATTTGGATTGCGTTATTTCTTGGAGTGTTTGACAAGGTCAAATTTTGAGGAAACCAGTCATCAATTCGGCAACTTCATGATCATGCGAACGATTTTCCTGTGATGAATGCTATGAAGCGTTGCTAATTAATCAGAAAGTCCATGCTCCTCCTGAAGATCGTGGTACGTGGTAATATTTGAAAATAAATTGGTTTGAAAATTTATGGGATGAAAATCAAATAAGACAAATTAATGATATGCGCGAGAAGGTATTCCATTGGCCGCGCGCACGACCATTTACCTAAGAGCCTTTGCAAACTCCTTAAAATATACGCAGCCAACCTAATTAACCACGCGCACCGACTTCCCTTGCACTTCGCGCCCCTGGGTACGAGGAAGCGCAGAAGGCAAAATTCGTTACACAAGCGCGCGATCTGCACGATTGGCGAAATACATATTCGTTCATGCACCGATTAATTTGAACCACAGTTTCGACAAAATAATTTTCCTGATTTTTAAGCGCCAAATAAATAACAGATTGTATTCGTATTATTTCAGCAAGGTTCAGGTTAATACAGTTCTCTACAGGGTACTAGTTTCTTGGTGTTGTGTTCTTGGTGTCTCTGGTTTACAAGTAAGTATGAGTTAATTTCTTGAGGTTGAAACTGATATGCTTTAATTATGACGTTTTTATCGTACAAGTGTTTTATATCTCAAATGAAGTAGACTTCGTTCAAAGTGCATGAGGATAATGGGTTGTCTTTTTGTTTCAGATGTTGTACAAGAGTAGACTTCCACTAACTCCGCAAAAACTAACTCGCAAAAATGCCAGTCAGTATGCTATTGATATGTAATTTTACAAATTGAACTTGGATTAATGGGATCACAAGAATTATGCACTTATCAATTGAAATCCCGACCCCAAAAATGCTCCAATGTAAATCAATTCCAACTCCCACCGCAATGTTGTTTCTTTTGGATGTCATGTAGCAGGCCTGTTTGCAAGCTTGCGTCGATGGACATTTTAATGACTGTTGAACTAGTGTCGGAGGTTTCTCTTTTAAGTCGAGAATATAAGTCGAGAATATGAATGGACGTGAAATGGACGCAGTCGCTTTTATTTCAAAAACCTAGTGCCCCACCTCGTTTTGCCAGGATATAGAAAACTCCATGTAGCTTCGTGTACGTAGCGAGATGCACGATGGGAAGTTTTGGTAGATTAGTTTCACGAGTTATATAATCTAGAGACGGAACGTAAAAGTAAAGTTCATTTGGTAGACATGTTGGTATGCATCTAATCACGTAATCTGCCACGCCCCACATCCTTTCCATTGAGCGATGTAAAAACGCTTGGATTTGGTGCGAGTCATTAGTAAAACATGGTTTCTAAATTAGTTTCACCTTGCGCGCGCAAAATAATTCCTGTTATTAACAAATTCATAAAACGTAACGAGGATTAAAAAATACTCCCAAATCAATGGTATATATAATTTGGTGTTTATTGAAGTTCTGAAACTAAGCCTATTTGGCATATTGTTACAGTAGTATCTCAAATGTGCTTCTAATTGTTAAATCATCTCAATGCTTATTGAGCGAAGATGAAGCCAAAGCCAGCAGCACTCTTGTTTCCTCTATCACCTCCACACCGAGCCTCGTTACCAGCGGAGTAATCTTTCTGTCCACATGCCGTGCCACCTGTGCCGAATCCGATTCGGGAGTCAGGAGAACCGCAGTTACTTTCCTGATTAGAAACGATCCCAATCCTTGCCTTAAAATGGAAGGAAACAGTTACAGGTATTGTACAATGATTATTAGTTTAGAATATACAACACCAATAGAAATAACCATCTATCTTTTCCAAATTAGATCACCAACATTAATTAAAGGGTAAGTCACGTCGCAGAAGATTTTTTCGTTTAATTTCCATTGGGAAGAAGTAAAGCTTTGTCATTTCCTATTAATAAAATCTGGGTTGAACGGACTGTATACTAAATAATATTTTAAAAGCACAATTAAGGAAAATTGGGTGCTACAAATTACGAGGCACGTGATAATTAACCTTAATGTTTTGATATTTCTGGGCCCTAATTACCTTGGAATGTGTTTTACCGGCTGGGTTGCTGTTAAATCCTTCTTTGTTACAGTGCTTCTGGAGGGATGCACGAGGGACGAGTGTTTTCCAAGCGTTTCTACCTAGGTGTGTCGCGGTGTATTTGTTGCTTGCGATGATGGAATAGAGGGAATCAACCAACGAGTTCTACCACCAATCTTCATTCCGAGGCACAGTTTAGAGAATGGCAGGTTGGAATAAGTGTCGAGCTTCATCTCTTCGTGGTGAAGTCCTTTAGACACGGCTTCGACATTGTAAACGTGATGAGTTGTCCAGTGACGAGAATTGTAATGGAAAGTGTTCTGTGGGTGGAATGGACAAACCATACATCACGGAAAAGAAGTTACCTAGTCTCATTATACATGCTCCGCTGAGAGATATAGCTAATAAGTTAATGCATCAGAATAATGGTTTGCAGAGCCAGTTGAGATTTTTTTTAATGCAATAAACTTAGCTAGGAATACGAGATTCAACCTGGTAAAATGGCGATATGAATATTTGATGTCAAATAGTTTAACGAGCATTTCAGATTGACTAACGACGTAGCTTATCACGATGGTGTCATACCTTAGTACCATCAATCTTCATAAGAAGAGTCCATCCACTGGAGCCACAGATGACGTCCATTTGACAGTATACCTTGGTAACTTTACCGCGTAAGTTGAGGTAGTAAACACCATTACGGGCATCGCTATGAAAAGTAAGAGAAAGTGAGAAGACTGCGTCCCCTATTGCTACTAAGTATTCCGTATTTAGAATATATTATAGAGCTACTTAATTTCGCAATATGCCTTTTGCATGTGGTTCTACTGGGTGGTAAGATTACTGATTTAAAAGCACAATTTTGTTTTAGAGATTTGTAGTGTAATTAGCAAAACCCGTTTGTATTGCGAAATGCCACAAAACGCAATATGTCTTTCTAGCTCCAAAAGATTAATATAATTATACTTACTATTATGCTCTAATTGCGCTTGTGAGAGTAGACAGAACAAATGAAGTCATATTTTACATGAAAAGTGCGGTACGATTGCTTTGTGAAATTGAATTTTGAACTTACTTCGGTGATAAGAAATTAGTCTTTGACATTTTGCTTTGGAGTTTCACAACACCTTACTTCTCAATTAACACTTCTCAATTAACCGAAGTGCGAGCTTGCGAAATTCAGTTATTATATTCTGAGTTCTCACAGAGAATCGAATTTTAACTGTCTGTCGCCTTTCAAAACTACTGAACTAGCACTGAGGGACAGGTGTATTTCATTCGTAAAAAATCAATTAATCAAAGCAAGTAGAACAACGTTTGCGGTTTTCTGTAGTTAGTCACTCGCGAACCATTATAACATTTAGAAATCACTGTACTCTACGTGTACGTTAGCCTGATTATCAGACGGTACGAGGTCGTCCACTCACTTCCTCCCCCTCCCCGTCTGATGGACTTCATAGACTTTCGTGTTCCTGACGTCATAATGTCAACCAATCAGAGCGAACTTTACACTTTTGGCAAAGTCTGGAATTTAAGGAATGTGCTCGCATATTTTTCTGAATGGCGTTGAAGAAGAACTTGATCATTGTGTCGACCGAAGTTGTAAAGTTTTCAGGATTTCGAAGCTATATCCAGGGCAGAAGAAAGCATTGGAATCGTTCATTTATCGAAACGATGTGTTTGTGAATCTACGTACGGACTTTGGTAAATTACTAATCTTCCTCCGCTTATAGATCTCATGCATTCAATAGATCTCAAACATTCTCCTAGGTTTTTGGCTTTTAGAAGACCAAATCTTTCATGGAATATTATGATTTTTCTGCAGGAGTGAACACACATACTGAGTATGTTATGGAAAAAGTTTCATGGCACTTGGGAGAATATTTTTGTTTTCAGAATTATGAACACACTTCCGTAAGTTCATGTACGGCGGGCATCTAAACTTTGCACAAAAAGTCCGGTTAAAACAATCTCTGATACCAAAAAACCTACACTAGGACAACTTTAGGGTCTTGTGTGACTAATCGGCATACATATCAAGCTTCAAAACGTTTTAAAAATAAAAGTAAACGCGTAAAAGTTCTAAGTGTGACTACTATGACAACAGATTTGATAAGGCAAAAAATGACCTCAAAGAAACCTGGAAACTAATAAACGAAGTTATTAACAATCGTAGAAAAAAGACCTCGCTGCCTTCATCCTTCAATACCGATGATAAAGAAATATCCGACCCAACTGATATTGCTGACAAATTCTGCAAGTATTTTACTAATATTGGACCTAATTTAGCCAGTAAAATTCCTACGGTTAGACATTCTTTTCGCTCCTTTTTAGCCAACAATGTCAATGAATCTATCATCCTAAAGCCTGTCAATGTAGCTGAATTAGAAGAAATATGTAAGCTGTTCAAACCAGGGAAAGCCCCTGGATATGATAATCTATCCATGCATGTTATTAAAAAATCTTTTGATCTTATTTCAGAACCCTTAAAGTTTATTATCAATCTTTCGTTAACACAAGGAATGTTTCCTGAAAAATTAAAAATTTCCAAACTTATCCCAATTTTTAAAGCTGATGATCCGCATCTTTTTACTAATTACCGACCTATTTCTCTTCTACCTTGTTTCTCTAAATTTTTCGAAAAGGTCATGCACAACCGTTTAATTGTATTTTTCGAACGTCTTGAAATTTTGTATTGTCTCCAATTTGGATTCCGTAAAAATCATTCGACCTCACTTTCACTCATTCATCTCATCAACAAAATTGCATCTTCCATTGACCGTAACGAAATTACTGTTGGCGTTTTTTTAGATCTCTCAAAAGCTTTCGATACCCTTGACCATCACATTTTGTTTTCCAAACTTGAACACTACGGCATTCGTGGTTTGGCCTTACAGTGGATCAAAAGCTACTTCTCAGATCGCAAACAATTTGTACAGTTTAACGATGTCTGTTCCGCCAGCCAAACAGTTAAATGCGGTGTGCCTCAAGGTTCCGTCCTGGGGCCATTGTTTTTTTATTTTATATATAAATGACCTGCCAAATGCTGCAAAATTGTCAGAATCTTTACTTTTTGCTGATGATACCAGCGTATTCTATTCTCATTCAGATGTTAACCAGTTAGTTTCTGTGTTAAATGACGAACTGCAACAGATTGACACCTGGATGAAAAGTAATAAATTATCTGTTAATTTTAAGAAGACTAACTATATAATTTTTAAAACAAAACAAAAGACCATCAACGCTAATGTGACTCTTTTATTCAATAACCAATTGCTCAAACAGGTACAAGTAGTCAAATTCCTAGGAGTATTTATTGACGAAAGTCTGACATGGAAGGATCACATTAGCCATGTATGTAAAAAGGTATCTAAGTCTGTTGGAATAATTTATAGGTCACGATTTTACCTATCCACTAAAACTAAACTTTCTCTATATTATACTTTAATTTACCCTTACCTAAGTTACTGCAACACAGTATGGTCCTCAACTTATGTTACAAACCTGAACAGGATATTTCTTTTGCAGAAACGCGCTGTCCGGGCCCTGACCAATTCTGAATTTCGGGCGCATACTGCTCCTTTATTCGCCCGTTTGAATATACTTGACATCTTTAAACTTAACTCATTACAAACCGGTAAATTTATGTTCTCATACCACCATCAACTGTTGCCTCAGTCTTTTCACCATTTATTTATAACAAATGATCAAGTGCACAACTATAACACCAGATTGGCATCTAATTATCGACCTCATGCATGTCGTACCAATATTAAACAATTTACTATTTTATACCAAGGCCCAAAAGTGTGGAACTCGCTGCCCTCTTCGGTCACAAATTCCACTACTCTAACTTGCTTCAAAAAAGGACTGTTCAATTTTCTACAAAGATAGTTTTTTATTTTATTTAAAAAAAATCTTCTATTGTTACATACTGAATCGGTCATGACGCGCATACGCTGTCCTTTTATTTAATTTTTTATACTATCTCGAGGAGGCCTCCTCGCTACAAGCCTGATGGTTTCCTGAGGCCTCCTCGCCACTATATCAACTGTATCATGTATTCTTGAACCTCAATTCTTTATATATCTATATATATATCTATTGTTAATGTATGTATTCTATGTGTGGCAAAGCGCAAATAAATAAAAAGTTTACAGTAACAAACTATACGGCAGTGAATCGAGTCTGATATTTCTTGTATGTATATTTTCTGTCCTGTCCTGCAAATACTGCACGCAAACTTCCGTTTAAAAAGTTCCTGCTCTCCAAAGAACCACAGCAGCTCAAACAGGATACCATTCTGAGAAATCGACAGAAGTTGGAAGCTGTAGAATGTTTTTTCCAGTGCATGAAAGCTGATAGATCCAACTAGTAAAAGCCGCTACTGCACGACTGTTCTACACTTTACGCTTCAATTCTTACGCGTGTTCGTATTGGCTTATTGTAAAAACAAAGGTTGATGACGTCAGGAACATGAAAGTCTATGAAGTCCATCAGACGGGGAGGGGGAGGAAGTGAGCGGACGACCTCGTACCGTCTGATAATCAGGCTACGTGTACGTTCGATTCCTGAATTATGGTTATGCATATTCATGTTTTTATCTCCCCGGGTAGAAGTGACGGCGCGTGGGTCATGGCAACAGTTACTAAGGGATGGAGTAATTTTGAGGGTTTGGAACAGAAAATACACTTACGCTCTTGCGGTTTTGATGGCCTTGCAAGAGTGAGCAGGATTGTCAAATGATCCAGCACGAGCCACTTCCAAGTGTTCTTGGGCGAAGATGTAGCCAAAGGTTTTGATGCTCTTGATACCGTTGTCAGGCGAGCAGCGTGCCTCGTTACCAGCGCTGTTCTTGTCATTCTGTCCGCAATAGCTACCACCGGTACCAAATCCAATGCGCGAGTCTGGTGAATTGCAGTCGTTCTCCTGGTTACTGATAATACCAATTCGTGCCATGGCACCATTGCCATGCCTTGTATTAAAGCCTTCACGGTTGCAGTTACGCTGTAGTGAGGATCCAGGTATAAGCGCCTTCCAGTTAGCACGCCCAATATAGGTCCTACGGTATTGGTTGTCTGCTATCAGTGAGTACAGCGACTTGGCTCTGAACTTCAAAGGCAGCCAGTTGGTTTGGCTTCCTGTCGTCATGCCAAGACACAGGTTTTCGAGTGCTAAGTGTGAATAAGTGTCTAGCTTAGTTTCCTTGCGGTCAAGACCTCCGGCTGCATCGGCGACATTGTAGGTTTGCTGGTTAGTCCAGTAGGCTGACTTGTAATGGAATGTGTTCTGAAAATACGTTAAAAGATACATGGAGTACAAATAGGTTATTACTAGAGAAAGAGCTATACTATTGTAAAGAGAATTACATAAACATCCAGTTTACTCCGAAAGTTACTTATACACAGTTTTATATATTTATTTGGAAGTTCAAGTGCCTACATCTTCAGGTTATGTATCACGCCCTTTGGGTTAGAAAATGTAAGCTCATATTTGGGTTAAGTTTGCATGGAAAGTGAATTATATCACCGAATGGTATTTTAGGTAGAGACCGTATTCACGCGGAAAGTTAAGAAAGTTAGACCAAAATACTAAAGTTAACAGTAAATCACAAAGTAAGAGTTTCATACCGAGAACCGAGGTTCTAAGCCCTAAACATCCCGAGAGCCGAAGGCACGAGGAATGTTTAGCGATTAGAACCGAAGGTTCGAGGTATGAAAGTAACTTATATCGCATTTGGCGAGGTTTTCTCAAATAGAAAGGAGGTTTAAAACTGAGCTATAAACCTCCCTGTAACAGTTATAAACCTCAGATTGAGGATTTAATTAGTCTATTGTTAAACGGGTTTATACCAGAGTTTCACCCCTATGACGAACAAAGAAAACCGTGTCAAGTATGATATAAGAGCTTTTGTAGGGGGGTCATCAAACATTTTACCTATTCCTTGGGGGTTCATCAAAGTTTCGACGTACCCGTCATGTAAAATGTAATGAAATTGTTGTTGTAATGCTGAGCCAATGTTTAGTCCAAAACACAGGAAACCAGTGTTTAAAGAGCAGTAAATCTCAAATTTAGGCTCCGGCCTTCGCCCCTCGCAACATTTAGGCACAGTCTGCTTTGTTTTCTTCATACGCAGGATGGTATTCTTTAAGCTCATGATGAAAGGCACATCCCCATAGGACAGATAATACATCGTTGTCCAGGAGATTAGTTATGCCAATACTGAGCTCTTTTTCATTTATTTGGGACTACGGAACAATGAAATTCGATGCAATATAATGCACGAATTAACAGTACTTCTTTCAAATACCCATGCGGGAAGGAGGGTGAGGTAGACTTTCAGAAGAATACCTGTATATATATATATATATATATATATATATTTATATGTTTTCTACTAAACAAAAGTAATGTTTCATGCAAAATACCATAAATATAGAAAGAATTGTAAATTTAATATATAACATATCTACAGTATATGCAGTTTGCATTCTTTCTTGTGTCTGCTCAAGCATGTTAAGGCATGGTTTTTGAACTGTTCTGATAAAACATTCAAAATTCGCTGTCTTTGTCATTTACATATGAAATACCCTATAACTTTGGAATAATACGGTAATCATGTGTCTTAACATTTAAGGATCGGTATTTTGGTGTTTTGAAGGTCACGTGACCTTAAGGCTGATAAAACAAAGAAATCAAAATGGGGTGGCGGAAGTTATTGTTTTGTTTCAGATTTTCGATTCGAAATGTTAAGCTTGTTATGGGAAATGAGACTGTGTCCGGAATGGTTGACTTTTTATCACTGAAGAGGATATAAATGGCGAAAAATGGTTCCAAGAATAGGTCACGTGACCTGTTTTCTATATTTTCGCCTTAACAGTCTATCAGGGTCAACCATTCCGGACTGATCTTTAAAGTCAACCACAAGTGTAATCAGATAAATACAAAATCGTTACTTAAAATATAAAATGCACCACCCCGTTTTTAGTTTAATTTTCAACTTTTTGTTATCACGTGGTTGGTCACGTGATAGATATTTTATCAAAAGTTTAAATTGGGACGATTAAAAACGCTGAGATTAGTTATAACCACTATTGTTCTAGGATTTGAGCAAATTCAAGTGACTCTATTCAAGAAAATAGCTCTAGCCTCGTTTTCATGTTCAAACCATGCCTTAACATGCTTGAGTGATCATGTAAGTTTTAATTCATTCATAGGGGGGTGAAAAGTTTTAACAAGAGAAGTAGATGAAATGCCGACACCTCAAGTTTGCGTATCTTGTTGGTATATTTAGGAAATTACGTAATACCTATATCATTCTATTCAACGTTTCAAATAGAACACAAAACCCGCTGGAAATTAACGTAATATAAATATGCCCCAATTCGCCTTTAGAGTGCTTGTTGAGTAAAGGAAAAGTCAAAAGAAAGAAATAACTTTATTATATGAAATCCATCAGCAACTAGGGAGGGGTTTGTGTAGATTAACGGGGAGAAAGCGAAGGAATTTAAGTGGAGTTAGAGAACGGAGTTGTTGGAGTTCACGAACCTAAAGTTGGGTGGAGTTCAGAAAAACATCTTTCTTGATTTCACTGGAAATTAAATCCATGCAATTATAACCTACAAAAAGTTTGTCTACGAGTCATGTTAAAATATAATCTGCACAATTTCGTAAAGCAATATGAGCGGTCGCATTTAGACGGCTGTAATTCGTACACCACAGAGCGATTTTCAAAATGTTGACAATTAAAACAAAAGCAGCGCCGATTGAAACTCTTGCCGTTGCTTCTTGGTCGATATCCGACGGTTTCAACTGCAAAATGCACATTCCAATTCACATACACGAAGATCACGAGAATCCAACTTTCATCTCTGATAAAGCGACACTAGACAACTTTTTGCCAAAATCGATAGTATTTCTCCAAAAGCAACAAATTAATATTTTGCCAAACCAAATACAGCTTGCCAAGTTCCTATATTTACGAAATCAACGAAATCAAAGTTCAGAATTTCTCAAAGAAAGCCACTCTTTCCATTTCAAGATAAAACACCATAATCGTCGAGACAATTCACAAGCTTATTACATTCACTTCTCTCACCTTGTTCTTGATCTTTTCCAGATTTGTAGCTCTTTTTATGCACTCAGAACTATTCATACCTGTTACGAAATACCCTCTTTCTATCACCATTGTTTCACGTGTTTGTGTGTGTATTTTTTCCACGTGATGATACCCTTATTGTATCACACATATTTTAGTACTATTTATGTTACGTAATTTGTTTGTTAACCAATGTTATATCTTCTTGTACTTCATTAAGCATACTAGTTACGTTACATGTTTATTTAGATAGAAAACCCATGTGCAGTTACATAATATGTTTGTAAAGACTAAATCAAGTTTGCGTATCTTGTTGGTATATTTAGGAAATTACGTAATACCTATATCATTCTATTCAACGTTTCAAATAGAACACAAAACCCGCTGGAAATTAACGTAATATAAATATTCGCCTTTAGAGTGCTTGTTGAGTAAAGGAAAAGTCAAAAGAAAGAAATAACTTTATTATATGAAATCCATCAGCAACTAGGGAGGGGTTTGTGTAGATTAACGGGGAGAAAGCGAAGGAATTTAAGTGGAGTTAGAGAACGGAGTTGTTGGAGTTCACGAACCTAAAGTTGGGTGGAGTTCAGAAAAACCAACAGAATTAGTTTATTGCTCGGGCTGCCTGTGGAAGCACGAGTTTCGGATTTCATTTTATTTTCCTCCGTCGCAAATCGCGATTCCTGCGCAATAGTAAAAATGCTACGCATTACGCATGCTCTTTTCTTGCCGTTGTCCAAAATGAACGAAGGCTCAGGACAGGTTGTACCGAGGCTGTTTAGAAAGGTTTACATTGTTTGGGTTGTAAGTATAAAGCTGATATAGCCGACTGTAATCTTTTCGTCTTTTAGACGCTGTATATTGCTTACAAACATTTAAATAATAAACGTGGCTACCAACTCTACAAGTGCTTCTATAGCACAGAGCATTATTCATTTCAAAACTGGGCGTGCCTAATCAGTGCTGGTGAGTTCGAATCCCACCAGGTCGAGGTATTTCTTCTGCGTTAAAGGTACATGTAAGTCTAAGTAATCGTATAAGGGTTAGAGAGGGCTGAGAGGGGGAGAGAGGGGATATGAGAAGTGAGTAGAGGATTGTCAAAAAAAATTGCAGGGAGGGGTGAGTGGAAAAAAACTAAAACCTTTTTTTTTTGTTATGAGTCCCCGCAAAATAGAATCACCTTTTAGAATCGCGTGCAAATTCACGTTGAAACTTTCTTTTGTGTAAAGAATTAGTCGTATTCAAATTCACGATCAAAGAAGAGGAGCGGAACACAATTAAGGACAAGTGACTGTTTAACAAAGAATGAATGGTAAATAAACACATAAGATGCCAAATTATCTGCATAAGTTTGCTTAATAACTCCGGTACCGGTATATTTTTTTCTTATCGGATGCCACACCCTAAATCCTTTGTTGCAACTGATGGGATAAATCCCATATCCCACTGAATTACATATGCAAGTAGCGATAACTAATTATCACCACTTGCAACGTATTTCCTCATTAGTATGGGATAAACAGTGGTGATAACTACTTATCACCACTTGCATACAAATGAGTGATTACGTATGCAAGTACTCTCAAGCTGACAGGCATGTAAGTGCAATGACCCGATATGAGAGCTTCAACACGCGGCTTTCACTCACGTCCTACTTCTGAGTGCCCACCACCGTCTCTATTATGGGACCCGTTTTCTTCACCACACTCCTACTGCGCATGGTAGTGGCGTTGACAACAGCATTCTATGCTTCACATCACAATTCTAGAACATTCTTTTTATGAATACAGTTCGTTACGAAGCAAACATGTTTGAATAGTTCATTACCATCCATTCAAAGCAACAAAATACACCATCGCCAATGTCTTGCGAAAACAATAGTTTGCTGAAGCTCGAAATGTTTTGATTATCATGCCTGCTCCTACAAACTCAGTAACTCTGTAAAATTTTATTTCTCTCTGGGTTAAACGGCATAAGATAAGTTGCATCTCTGGGTTTACCTTCTAGAAGTGGTTCGTTTAAATGTGTTGAACTTGAATGGCCATCGTTTCCAGTTTACAGAAAAATACTCGGAAAAATGCTTCATTTTGTTAAAATAACCCTACAGCACACGAATTAGTAATTTGTTTACGACCTGAGTTAGTAATCTTTGCTAGGCTCTAAATATTGCAAAGATTTTCACAGATAAAACGACGGGTTTCACTTTTCTCCCCATCTATGAAAACGTAGGGTGTACGTTTTCAAACGAAGAACTCAGACCCGCGCATGCGCTATGCGTTAGAGTGGGCCTTTAAGCCAACTTACTATCGTACTATCGTATCTATATTATAAATAGATATAGATGAGTGTGTATATATATGTACAAACATATAGGTATTTGTTTCATTATCTTTTCCTTCTCTTTTGTTCTTGTTTCATAATATTAACAATAATTACATCATACACGATTTTATTTAATATGTAGTAATTTTCTTCAATATTCGTACAACTTTACTTATATTAGGCAGTCTGTGATTAACTCGAAAGCTTTTGTTACTTTAAAAACTGCACATACTTAAACAAGAACTCAACCTATTTTACCTCTCATGATTGTATTTTAGCTCTATCTTATGTACGTTTCTCTTTTCTCTTTAATATAATTAAATTGAACAAAGTAACTGAATAAACTTGAACGTGAAACATTTTTATTTTCTTGGGTAGTCTAGAAATTCTATTATGTTCTAGTCTATCCTCCTCCGCCGCCCGCAGTTGCGTCCTCCTGAACAGCTCCACTGAAACCCATGTAAATCCCGCTTGAACACCCCTCTGAATATGAACCCCTCCCTTCGCTACCCCATGGCTACCCTATGTTACACAAAATAACCAGACAACCGAAAGTTTAGGAGGAGGCAGGAGGACGCCCACCGTCACAGGAAATCGCCCGCTATCACTGGGCATCACCCGCCATCATTTTTCATATGTCGGAAGTGGGCTATTATAATATTTCAGGGATTCCACAATGATATAAATTTCTAACAATATATAACTTCTTTCTTATTTGACTGACTTGCTTGTTATAGAATGTGAGCTCAAATAAATGAATGCTGTAGGATAACGGTCATAAAATGTGACAAACGCGGGACATAATAATAATAGTCATTTTAAACCGTTTATTAGATATTTAATTTGGTACAGTTTTGCATTAAATACCAAGAACCGAGGCATTAATCCCAATACAACCCGAGGGCCGTATAACGGACTTAGTTCACATTGATAAAGGTATTCCTATGAGATAATTTCTTTGACCGGTGGCATAACAAATAACCGTACTTAAATAGTTAATAATTAATACATTTTATTTTCGAAGCATCTGAATCCTATTCTGAATACATAGATAATCGAACCGGTCACATGGTTTGGAAGTAAGGTGCGCCGATGAGTTTCGAGAAAAGCTGAGAGCCAGAGGAACGCGGAGGCTTGACCAAGTAGAAGGCATTGAGGACTAGAAGCCCGGCCGTACCAATCGGTAATTTCGATAATCGATAAAAATCAATAATAATCGATATCAATCAATTGTAAGCGTAAAAATGTGTGAGTATCGATGTTTATAAATTATTGTTTGGGCTGTAAATTAACTATTAAAAGAGAAGGCTCTATATCACTCAACATATTTTATTAAAGAGTCTGTTGTAAATGCATCTCTTACGGCACCGATTCATAATCTTAGAGCTAACGTTAACTATTAAGGCTGGTTTCCATATGATCGCACATGGAAACACGTCTCGGAGATCCGGCGATCGCACACGATTGCTGCTGGAACGTAGACTTAATCCGCCGGCGATCATGAGCGATCGTACAGTTGACTGATTTCAGCGATTCAGCGATGGTAAACTTTGCTTCAAATGGAGTGTCGAAAGTCATTTGGTTTGCGTTAGCCAATTGGATTTCAAAGTAAAACCAATCATAGTTTGTCGCATCACACCATCCACTTTGTTGATTGATCTCAATAGTAAAACGTAGTAAATAGTATATCGCTATAGTAAATCGCTTCGTGATTGGATACTTGTAGTTTTACTTCGGGCCTTATGTGATTGGCTCTGCATGTGACTGCTTTTGTTTTAATTTATACCCTTCTATCTTAATAGTAAATCTCGAGCATGTTTGCGCCGAATGGCACAATATTTATGTGCGCTATTAGAAAACTTGAGAGTAGTGAAATAATTACTCGAACAATTACATGCATTTGCAAGGTTACAAAAACTAGGAATTCTGCGACAGCAACACAGGAAAGTATAACATCTCTGAGCAAAGCATCTACTATAACACATAAAAAAACGCAGCAGGAGAAATATTCTAGGAGAAAAATAATGTCCAACCAAATAATTAATACATTTTCTTGCTTGTCGTCATAATAATAAAGAGAGAACACAACTAGTTTCGATAATAATCGATATAATTAAAGACGCTTTGGTTGTAAGTATCGATTTTCATCGATTTCCGATATCAATCAATATACTAATCAAATGATTATTATCGATTAATATCGATGAGTTCGATTAGTTTCCGATGATCGATTTTTATCGATTGGTAGGGCCGGGCTAGAAGGCAAAGCTAGGATACATGCATATAGCAATATCAAATGAATATAGTTCTATAGTCTAGAAAACCCTAGAGGTAATCGGCAGATTTTTGTAAAAGAAAAAAAATCATTATCTTCACATTTTATTTGTTTTAGTTTCAAAAATTAACATAATCTAAACAAAAGAAGTATACGGTGTTGATCATCGACAGATTTACGGGCTATAGTGTGGCAAAGTAGATCACGAGAGCTCACTTTTTAAATATAATTCATAAGGTAAGCTCATGGCCAGCTTGATACTATTTTCACTTATAACTTGAGCTAACTTTTCAAATCTGCTCAGATCTTATAAATAAAGGTAGTCTATTTAGATTTTAATCTAGTTAAAATTAACATTAAAAATGCAATTAAATTAACATTAGTTAAAACTAATGTCTTAAGTTATCTGCGCTCTAAGTTCTGGTTCTTCGTGTTCAATTTGTATGTCGGAGTTCTCATATCCAGATACCCAAGAATTCCGCAAAGACATAGGAACCATTTCATTCTCCTCCTGTCCAGGATCTATTTTGGTGCTTGTTTTATTCTTGAAGCACCTGAGAATAAACAGAAAACATTGTTCATATATTTATTGAAATAAGACGCAAACTATAGGCAACTAAGATCATGGCCACAAATAACAAATAACAGGTTCTACGAATGGAACTGACTTTATCGATATTAGTTAAAATTGTATACACAATAATTTCCGCTTAAAGTTATGATGGCTGTGAGGGGATACACACGTCGAGTACTTCCACATATTTAAAACTTCATAGCAAAACTTCGTCTACATAAAAGGACTTGGAAAAATAGATTGTCTTGTCAAGCAGGCAGAGCTTTGAAGATGGAAGAAATGTCAAAACGTTAACATAGTGACGATTCCTATGCTAAAGTTGTCTAAACATATCTCTACGCGTCTCATAGCTGTGTATGTATTTAAGATATACATATTTAGGCCTGCAAACGGAGCTCCATATTATCTGAACAGAGGTAACGACCCGAAAACAATAAATAATATAAAGAAAACAAAGATAAAAACACAAAATGTAACTGGTACAGTCAAGGAAAATCAGTGCAAAAGGCTTAGAAGAAAAAAGAAGATCACAAAAAATGAAAAAAAGGCATCATTTTTCTGTCTAGCTGATTTCAACAGTGCGCGCACAGGTGCAGCATATTTTCAGGTATGTCGCTCGTCGCGCACGCGCGTTGGGGTTCGGACGCGAGGAAAACCGGAAGTCAGCCAATTTTTGCTCTCATCCTATGTATTAGATAGTTTCTGAGGCACGCAGCAATATTAGATATATTGCAGTCAGCTGAGGGCGTAACTAATATAATTACTATTCAGTAGCCCACCCCATTGTTCTCTCTCTTGCACAATACTCAGTGTTTTCATGAGAACAATAGGGTTATGTAATACTAAAAACACATCTGCCAATACCGAAAAAAAAAAATTTTTTTTTTCATGAACAGGCCTGATTAATGCCTTTATTGCTATTTTTCTCTTGGGATGTTATCAATACTTATATATTTACTATTCAGTAGCCCACGTAATTGTTCTCTCTCTGCACTCTCTAAGCGCAATTGAATAATTGGTATTGAACAACCCGGTTCCGACGCAGTTGAGTATAATGAGTTCACTTTTTTGGGAAGACGAGGACGAGTTGGCAATATTCATCACACAGAAAATTGCTGCCGAGAAAGAAGGTAAATATGAAACATATTTTTGTGTTCAAATCATGCTATGCAGCGTTAAAGGAAAATCTGCGCGCCTTACTGCGACACGGAATAATAACGAAGTAACTGTTCAACTCTTGTTCTGTCAGACCTAGACAAGTTTGGGAAAAGTTGGGTTGCTGATAATAGTCGGAAGAAGTGGATCTGGGTCTTGAGGTTGTACGAAGAATGGCGTGAGCGACGGAACGAAACTGTCTTAGCTGATCCATACCTCGGGGAAGCTGTGGTCAATGAAGCGTTGGAAAGCATGTCAGACGATGAGTTGGACGAAGTTCTTGCAAAGTTCGTATCTGAAGTCCGAAAGACAGACGGAGAAGAATACCCAGGGAAGACGCTGTATGAGATGGTCTGTTGTATTCAAGCGTACTTACGAAACGTACAATTAATTTAGCTATGTGGTAAAGACATCTAGAAGTAGACTAGCTTCAAATATGATTAAATGGAGATTTTGTGTATACATGTATGTCTGATTGTCTTTCAGTTTCAAATGTTACATTTGAAAGCAAAGGCTCTTAGAAAAACGGTAGCGGCAGATTTTTTTGTCAGAAGGGAAATTAGCAGGGGTAAACTTACACGCACTGTATTGGACATACAGCAATATTTTTAATATTGCAGTTCGCAGGCTATAATATTTTTAATATTGCTGTGTGGTCAATTTAGTGCGTATATGTTTACCCCTGTTAATTTTCCTTCTGACAAAAAAGACCGCTCCCGTGTTTCTAAGAATGCTTGCTTTCAAAGGGTGTCACACAGCAATCAGCGATATAGTGCAGAGAGAGAACAATGGGGTGGGCTAAAGAATAGTAAATATATATATGTATATATATGTATAGAGCTCGAGGCCTTCGGCCGCTAAAATCGGCCAATCCTGTGATATTACTGGGGTCTGAAGAGCTGACAGAAAAACTCTTTTAGATATGTAGCCCGTGTATTGCATTCTTGCCTTGCATCCAGCATGACTGTTGCCGTACCCTACTGAACAGCTATTTTCATCACTTACGTTAAGTTAACATGGCTCAAGACATTCAAATGATACCTTATAGCAATAACTATGACCACAACAAGGACCAGAACCCCTCCTATTCCACATCCAATAATAATATACATCATACTGGATGAATCATCGGCTGCCTTTGAAGTAGGTCCCTCTGTTGGCTCGTCGATCCTGAAAGACGATACTTCAAGTATTGTAGCGTTCAATGCTTTTTGTAGGCGCGCCAAAGAACTGGTAATGACAGTTAAAAGCAACTCTTTGCTGAGTGTACTAGCGTTCTGTGATCCAAGAACAACTCCAGGTGGGAACTTGACGTACAAGGCAATGCGAGCGATAAGGGAAGATGAAATGGGTGACAAGATCACTTGTAAGGGAAAGCCAGGAAGGAGATGAACTTGGTCCTCGCTGAAAGTTGCGTATTCAATGGAGCGTCTGAAAAGTACATGATTGATTACTTTTAACCTTAGTATTTCCGCCATTATATAACCGATAACATGTCGAAAAAGAGTGTTACATTCTAACACACACATTGATAGTAATACATGTATTGGTAGTTGTATGAGAAAATAGGAGAAAATTAAAACTTCATGAACAAATACGAAAATACGAGAGATACTTTAGGCAATACGCATGGAAATGCATTCAGATATGCGGCAAACAAAATAGAACTACATGCACAAAAAAGAAAATACAGAATATTTCAGGTAATGCATATAGTAAATAATAATATATCCCTAAATATTATGTTTTCATGTAATTTAATTTTCCCTAATTTAGTTTGCCATAAATATTATATTACGATATGCATTACCTCGAAGTATATATTTTGTATTTTCTTATCCGTTCATGCTTATTTTAATAAAAATATATCCCACACCAGAGGAAGCCCATCTCCTGTTTTCACTAGACATACTCCACGTTTTTCCTTGTTATAATTGTTGTTGATATCGTTTCAATTTGTCTGTTTTGATATACACCGTTCTCAAGGTTGATAAAAAGGAACATTGAAGATCTTAGACTAAACGTGGAATTGTTTTTGTCTGAGTTTTGTTTGTATTCTTTTAAACTTAAAGGTGCTGCTGAAACAATCTCTGTCGTCTCACAAAATCATCTGTGTTGCTTTTGCTATTTTAATGTTTGATTGGTTTTTATACATTCTTTTCAATGTACCCTGTATTCTCACCACAATGCTTGCCTGTAAAGGATATATATGAAATAAAGGGTTACAGGTTATTCCCAATGTCATCTAATAAAACACTTCTAGAGGCAATCACTACCCCAGCCTTACCTTGTTCGCCTCTGTGATGGAAAACAACTGCCGTTTACAGCACAGTATCTAGTCACTGCTTCTCCAACAGCTCTTTTGAACTTCTGCTCGTTTGGCTCATTCCACTGTAATAAGAAACCAATCATATCAATGGCGAGAAAACAACTTATATAGCTTTACATCTATTTCATCCATCAAAGGCACTATTTACCAAATGTCTTGTGTGTTTGACTTAAACGACGTGAATCGACTTAAGTTTACAAGATTTTGAAGCGCAGATCTACTATTTCATTTAAACGTTTACTGAGGTTATTTCTTTGGTGTCGCTCGGCAGTGTTTCTTGTGCAATTATCATGTTTTACGACAAGTTATTGGAGCTTTAAAAAATAAAGTTTAACACTATACCCTATTCTCAGCGGTCTTACCCAAGTACGAATAAGAGGCGCAACCTACAGAATTACCTCACCATTTGAGCGAGGTCGCCGAAACCTTCGACATCTAGTCGTCCTCTCGTCTGTGGTATGATGGCCGAGCAAGTTATCCACCCACCATAGCATCCATTTATGAACGTCTTGGCTCCCCAAGTACAGACCGAAGACCCTCCACCGGCTCAAGCTAACCCAGGTGTTAAACTATTTCCGTTCCTGTTTCTTTATTTTGTCGCCGTTCTCGCGTTTCTCGGCTTCTTGTGTGTATAAAGTCATGGGATGTGTTTGGCTATTTGTTCCCTCATGGCTGTTATTGGCATGCTTATTGTAATTAATGCATGTGTTATGTGAGCGGTCTCGGCGAAAATGTTTCTAAGCCGCTCTTCTCGTATAAATCATGAGATGTGTTGGGCTATTTGTTCCCTCATTACTGTTATTGGCATACTGTTTGTAATGCATGTGTTGATATGTGAGTCGTCTCGGCGAACGTTTGCTACGCCGCTCTTCTCGTATAAATTATGAGATGTTTTGAGCTATTTCTTCCCTCATTACTGTTATTGGCATGCTTTATTTTAGTGCTTGTGTTATGTGAGCGGTTTAGGTAGTTTTTCTACGCCACTCTTCTTGTTTTAGTCATGGGATGTGTTGAGCTATTTGTTCCCTCATTACTGTTATTGGCATACTGTATTTTAGTGCATGTGTTATGTGAGCGCTTTTTGCGAAATGTTTTTCTACTACGCTCTTCCCGTGCAGATCGTATATCGATTTTACTCATTGTTCCTTCATTTGGCAGTTCGTTGCCCTTTCAATTCCGCGTACGTCGTGGTACACACTTGGTATATTGGCTTGTTCATAACAACAGTTTCAATTATTGTGCATTGGTCAATTCAAGTACGTCTCGCTAATTGGATATTATCTTGCTTTCCATTGCAATTATCCTCACTGGTTGTCCCGCTGTTCTTGTTGCGCCCTGACCTGGCATTCATTTGTTAATTACCGTTTATTACCATTGTTTCAGATGTGTTTCAGCTTATATTGTTTCTCCAGTCTTTTTTGGTAATACTACTCCGCATTCCTCAATTTTGGGGTGACCTCAAATTGCTTTCGCCACGCCTTTTTTATTTTCTCGCTCGAGGGTGACAGCTTTAAAAGGGAGTCTAATATACCATTTTCTCAGGTATGCGCACGCAATATTGGCCCGCCAAATCGATACTATTCTCAGCGGTCTTACCCAAGTACGAATAAGAGGCGCAACCTACAGAATCACCTCACCATTTGAGCGGGATGGTCGTATTCGGCACGGAGTTCGCCAGCCTCTATATCATTTTCTCGTCTCCCCTCATCCTACTCCATATGGCGGCTGCTTCCAGTCCTTTCCCTTCCCACCCACCCTATTGGGTGACTCCTTCTCCTGCATTCAAGGACTGGGAGCGGCCGCCGGATATCCGTAACTCAATGAGTACGGGTGGCACCCATGAGAATAGGATACTTTTTAAATAAGGAACCGTTTGTGCCTCCATGCATGAACTCTTATTCATTAATTGTATTCGTACCTCAGAGACATTTAGATTGCTGATGGTGAGGTTCACCGCGTTTTGTTTGTCACTCTCAGAAGGTGTTCTTGGTTTTGGCGCAGGGGGAGGTGGAGGGGGCTTTTGACCCTTATCGAGACCTGTAAAGAAGAGATAAAAAAATTATCGCACAGCTGTGAATCGCAATGCTGGATGGAAAACACCTCTGGCGATGTTCAACATGGCGGAGAAACAACGGTTTTCTTCTTCCATAAATTCGTTATTGTCCTTAGTCATTTTCTGACAATTTAAAATTCATTTCAAGAGCGAGAACAAATTTTCGCGTCGAAGTCACGCATAATTACCAAAATCATGCGACAATGTATATTCCCTTAAATATATGCTAATTACATGCGTGTCGTCAAGGGCTTTGTACATTTATATTCATCCAGTAAATACTACAAAATACATTGCCTTTTTTGTTTAACTTTCATTCTCAATATGTCTAACTCATAGGGGCCTTGACGTTGGCCATATGTTTCCTCAAAGAAGCTTTGCTGTTGGCTATATTTTTCTTTTTTGAATAAAAATTAATATAACTTAGTAGCATGATTTTGCCAATTATACCTGATTCCCACCGGAAAAAAAAAAATGTTCGCGCTCTTGAAATTGATTTTAATTGTACAAAATGACTAAGGGGAGACTAAATTTAATACAATAAATATTAAAAACGAGGTCGTTTGTTTTTTACTTCATAGGCACTTTACTAGCCATGTATCACGACCACCTCACCTATGCACTCGTTATTGATCCAGTAAAGTCCATTTCCGCAAACACACTTGTACGAGCCAATGGTGTTTTCACAAAGTTGTGAAGGGTCGCTGCAGTTGAACGTCCACTGCATGCATTCGTCGATATCTGTGTACATATACATATAAAGGAAGGAAGTTACAAATTCGTATAATTTCAGGATGCCCGTATAGTCTCAATAGTTAACACGACAAAAATGCAGCTAGATTGTTATTTCGAGAAAAATTACCGACACAAGTCTGATTGTTAGATGACAGTTGAAACCCATTCACGCACGAGCAGTGATATCCTCCAATTGTGTTGTGACATCGTTGGTTGCAGCGGTTATTACCAGTACACTCGTCAATATCTTCATATAAAGAGGTACAACAATCAGTTAGATGATACATGTGGATTGTTTTTCTTTTAATTCTGCTTTTCTGACTTAAACCTCGGTCACAAGGTTTCAACATCTCTTCAACATCGGTTCAACATTTGTTGAAGGAGGTTGAACATGCATGTCAAACGGTTTTAACATCGATTCAACATTCCGAGGCCAT
>JAOWCC010000617.1:0-56441 GCA_030867875.1 Actinernus sp. WN-2022
AGCCGCTGATAGGTGCATTTAGTTTAAAACATTCTTCTTGGGGTTATAGTATTAAGGAGTCAAACACACGGATCGACTCCTAAACTCGAAACAAGCTAATTATTTCACATTTCATGGATCACCATCAAATATTTTCTCGCGCGCGTGATTGGTTGAATGTGTCACGTGACCTACAAGCGCGCCTCAAAGAAAATATTTCAAGGATGATAACAACAATAACCTACATTGCGGCTTGATATTTGTCCTTGGACTGAGATTATCTCATCCTAGAAGCTCTCGGGAACTGTTCTCTTTTCGGATCAGATAATGTCCGCGGACGAAATATCAGGGCATATTTCCACGCCACAAATAGGTCATTGTATTTATATCTTTAAGTTATGCAGATATTTATACACATTTTAGACATACCTGATTTGCACTACATCAGTTCATCACCAACAAAAATAATAGACAACGGACATATCCACGAACAGATCTAAAGAGCAACAAATATGGAATAGGTCAGTTTAAATGCCCGAAATTCTCGCCTTCTCGGTCGGCCATTTTGACCGCCACTTAACTTATGACCAACTCAACACTTACTGGCTTGCACTTACAAATAAGAAACATGTACCAGCGCGAACCTAGAGTCCTATAGAACTACGGGCACAGTTTTTTAGCTCCTCAAATCACCCTCTTCCCACGCAAAAAGAAGAAATAACATTCTCGACCCAGATCTACTCCGACACAGGTAGCCCGCACAAACGTAAACAAACCTAGTCTTCCCGCCTACCATCATGCATCAGTCAGGGCACGTGCTAAAGCCAAAATCTTCATCGCACTTCGCGTGATCGGTCGAGGAAATGGACGAGAGCAGGTCTTTCGCCTCTCCACAGCCGAAGATAGTGAATTACGAATCGTCGGAGGGGGAACAGTCCGTAAGAGATACATCTCCAGTACAGGGCAGTTTTGCCAACGACAGCACAAGCGAAAGTGAACACGATGTGTATGTGTCATCAGCGGAACCTCACCTCGAAATTGTGCCCGAATATTCCTCCGACTTCTCCTCTTCCCTAAGCCCTTCATATTCTGCTAGTTCGGACAGCAGTAGCACTTCCTCTGACCCTAGTGTGGTGGAATTGGAACGTAATCTAAGTGACGTGGAACAAATTTTGGATAATGAAACTACTCCTCAGCTCAACCAAGTCCAGCAAAGCCTATCACTTCCTCTCAGCTCTCAAGAAGATCAACAAAGCCAAAGACCTTGCAAGAAGCAACGTACGAATAGTACTGCATACGCGCTAACCGTTGCTCAGATGCCATCAAAAGTCTCAAAAATCCTCTCAGATGCCGCGAACTTTTTCACAAAGACTCTAAATTTAGAACGTCTTGGCCCACCTATATCCGAGGCCACCTTCTCCAAAGTTAAAGAGAGAATATGTTGTAAGTATAGCTTGATTTGTTTGGTATCACAGGGTTACCTAGTAACGCTTACTGTTATAATCCCCCATGTAACTTTGACATGGTCTCAAAAAGTGTAAGCAATATGTAAGGTTTGCCAATTGCCCACTACCTGGACGGCAGTATATCAAATAATTAAGCACTGTATACAGGCAGAGGTCTCTAATTCCCTTTCTCTCAAAGAGATCTCTGCTAGTAGGGAATGGTGAAGGGAAACTGCTGGATATGTAAATTGTTTATTCACAAAACAAAACTCTTTCCTATATTGTTACATGTAATACCATGAGCCCAAGTCGATCTACCAACCTTTGGAATGAATCACGTACAGCTAATTTTAATATTATTTTTCTTTCATTCCTTCTATATTGTCAGGCTACTTAGGATATCTGCACTCGGAACGAAACATGCCCTTGGTCAGTCTTGGCGACTCCGTCTTCCAAAATTCAAGCTGCATAGAAGGGTATCTGATTTATTTAACTGTGAGTATGTAACCTAGCTAGCATTCACCATGCCTCTTTGATGCTAAATCCCCTAGCCCCCCCCCCCCCCCCCCCCCCACTACCATTGGGTTATCAACATGCAAGCAGAACACTTACTGTGGGGACTACTTGTAATTATTGGGGTCACTTAGACAACAAGAATCCATTGCATTTGTAGAACAAAAACAAAGAATTTGAACTTTTGGTCACCGGTCACAGTGAACGAAGAGCCATTTATTCATTTAGAGCCATTCATTTGTTTACTCAGGCTTCTCACCACTTGTCATTTTCACTCAAACACACAGGACAGCAGGAAACTGAACCCAAGTACTGTTTCTAACCATGTGGGTGGTATTCTCTACATGCTCAAATATCTTAATCGCAGCTCGGCACCTTTGTACAGTGACGTTCCTCTCATCAATCAGCTGAGAAAAACGGCCACGCATTTACAGAAGCAAGGAGATTTGGAGCGTCCCACAACTACCCATGAACTAAAGGCAGTGAACCGCTGGTTAGATTGGTACGTACTTACATTATCAATACGTACTGCCTGCTAGTCAGTAAGTTATATAATCATGGCTGCAATAATAATAAAATTGTGCACAGTTTGCTGGCTGCAGTAAGTGGTGTTAAGTGCAGAGAGAAAACAATATGACTGGTATTGAATGAAGTAACTATTAGCTTAAGGACTGCATGCATGCATGGTTACGAAAAAAGAGAGCTCACATCAGACAAAACATGGCTTTGCTCTGTGAAATAGATATCCCACGTGTTATTGTCCACACAGCATGATCACATGCATAATTTGTATGTTGAATGCCCAATACATTTATTTGCATGCTTCTGTCAGAATAAAATTGCATATTGTATAATAATTCTAATAATTGCACATTTGTATACTAATTTGAGTTTATATTATTTTGCAACTGAATTGACAAAAAGTTTCTAATGAAATGAAATTTCTCTATAGGGAACAGATTGTGGGGTGTATGACGATGCAACGGCAGAAATTTGAGATGGCTAAGGGACTAAGCAAGGCGAGAGAGTGCATGGATCTTGTGTTATTGGCAATGTACTGTGAATTACCACCGGCTAGAGCTCTGGAGATCAGAACGCTTCGCATCTGCAGAGAAAGTCCACAACAGCAATTCAATGCTAGGGATTTTACTGGGAAGAATGTCCTACTGCTCAATAGCAGTGGAAGTTTAACTCTACACTTTCAAGATTACAAGACAAAAAAATATTTTGGACATGACCAGGTCACCGTGGAGGTAAGCAATATTGTCTGCTGTCTACATAAAGGGCCAAATTTTCAAATTAACTTTATTAAGTTTACACGTTTTTATTACAAATTTCGATTCCGTATCAAGTGATCGTGCAGTTGAATGGTAGAATGTTTTTTTTTATTTGAGTGTGGCATCTGCATGTATGAGTCATAGAGGTCTCCAAAATGCCAATGAATTTCACGTCAACCCCAGAATAATTTATTATACAAAAACAATAACATGGTACATTGTAGACGAGATACATGCATGACCTTTCATAATGATCTATGATGTCATTGTAGATTACTGCAAATGTTCAATTAAAATCAAATAACAGTTTCATTCACAAGGAGAAATAAATTACAGTAATTTTCTGGGTTGCAGACCTCACATTCAGTGGCATTTTGAAGATACAACCTCATGGATGCATACAATACTCAAATCAAGAAACATTTCACCTGCAGTCAATATGTGACAGGGTGACTAACAGCTAGCAGAAGTGAAAAAAGCTTTGAATGATTAGTCGTTTCTACATTGCAGGAAGGAAGCGAGCTGACCAGGATAATACGAGAATATCTAAAGACGTACAGAGCACAGCTATGCCATACGACAGATGACCAAAATTGTGTTTTTTTGGTGAGTAGAACCCAAGTCAGATTGTTTACAAATCATGTCAGTTAATTATTACCCTGGATTTGACTCATTTCAAATTATCAATGAATTATATTGGGCTATATGTGCATGTGTTTCACCATTTCCAAACAGTTGCAACTGGCCTAATATCTAACAGCAATAATCACTGGCTTACTGAAGTCTGTTAATTGTCTTAATAGAACTGATCAAGATTGTACATCATGTGTATTAATTTAGGCTAAGGGTGAATACTCCATTTCACTCATTTTGGTTAGATGTCATACACCCTAGTGCAGGTTGAAGAAAAACGAGTGTTTGTTGTTGACTGTCATGGACAAAATCTAGCCCTAACCATGTAGTTGATTCAATATCATGCACCCCTTGGACAAGTTGTTATTTCCTGTAAAAATTAACCCCTTTGGAATGAATTTGACAAAATATTCACTCTTGAGGGTTAATTTATTTCCACATTAACCCAAAGCTTCACCACTAAAGGTGAATGTTCAATCACATTCACGCCTTGCATGTTATTGTATTTCTCCCTTCTAGGCATCTAGTGGAGCTCCATTCTCTGGCCCGGCATTCACAAAGCACTTGAAACGAGTCTTTTTCAAGCTTACTGGTGTGGAAATATCGGTCAATGGGCTAAGGTCATCGTTTGTTACGTATGCATACTCTCAACGGTGAGTTTTATTCTTCTAAAAACTTTAGCTGAAATTATTGCAGCAATAGACATACTAGGCGAGAAGACCAATAAATATTTCAACAGATCCAGCTTGCACATTTGTTGTCCCAATTCAGGTCACCTGACTTTTCCCTTTTGTAATATTTTCTTGTTTTTCTCTATCCCAAAGAAGAAATTAATGTACCAACTTCTCTTACTGGAAAACAAAGTGCTAAATGTCACATGATCTCGATTGGGACAACAAATTATGTGTACAAGCTGGATCGTTCTATTTTTGTCTCTGATTTTGAACTCAGTTTATTCAAAGCATACCTTAATTCATTCAAAGCAACAGTCTTTGAACCTAGTAATGCATATACACCTATTTCAAACAAGGTTGATCAGAACGAAGAACTTAAAACTACAAATATTGAACAATAAGGCTCTATGGTTCAATGATTCAAAGACAATAGAGCTGTTGTTCAATGCTTGTAGTTAGTTCTTCGTTCTGATCAACCTTTTTTGAAACAGGTGTATTCTAAACACATTAACTAGGAGGTCCTGAAAATTATGTCACTGTACTGTAACATAGGTACATGCATCATACACATCATGTGCTGTTGGGATAATTCTGGAGTATTTGGTCCTCAGAGGTTATACCCCTGGCCCACTTTTTCAGACTAGCACAGGGGTTAATTCCTGTTCCCCCCCCCCCCCCCACCACCACCAAAAAAAAAAACCCAAAACAAAACAACAACAAAATGAAAACAAACCATGCATTGCATAATATATCACTTCTTTCTTTGGTCATTAAACATTGTGGACTTGATCCCTCCTGTTATAAAGGGCACAGTCCAAGATATGTGTTTTATTATTGGAAAATATTTATGACTATCAAGTTAATCTTCATATTGGAAAAGTAAAAAGTAATTAAACACTGCATATAGGTTAAATGAATTATTATTGCTTTACAGAAATTGCTCTGACTCGCTGAAGACCAGTTTAGCTTTGGCACTTCGTCACTCAAGAGAACAGGCCCAGAAAACTTATGACAAAAGGACAAGTGCAGAGAAAAAAGACGAGGCTGTTGCATTTGCACGTCAGTGTTCAGAAACCATTTCTCAATCCGAGGTCAATCGAGAAGAGCCCCCCCCAAGACCCTCGAAAGAACGAGAGTTCCAGCCTGGTCAATTCGTTGCTCTTGTTGAAGAACGGAGCACATTGAAAGAACCGAAGTTGTTGGTCGGTAGAGTTCAACACTATGTCAGTGACATAGACGTGTCTTTGCTTTGGTACAAACAGACAAATTCAAACAGGTACAGCCTTGAATTTGATGGATCACCATGGATTGAGTCGACTCATAGCTTGCATGCTGTCAAAATGACTCAAGCAAAAAACAATTCAGGCCAATATTTGCTGTCAACATCTGCCAGGACAATTCACAAGGCTGTCAAGGGAATGTAGTACATGTATATCAAAACAGTAGTGTACGTGTGGCTTCCTTGCTGTGTTTTTTCTTCCAATTTCAGCAGCAGAAAGCAGACATTAGTGTCCAGTATTTTGATGCAGCTCAGTTGTCCATTAATTGTCATTGTGCTGGTTAAAGTATGTAGTGATTACATGGATAGAGACCTTGATTTATGCAATTAATGGTGGCACAAACTCTGATTTCGAACATGCCTTTAATTTACACCTCTCAGCTCTCAAGAAGATCAGCAAAGACCTTGCGAGAAGCAATGTACGAATAGTACTGCATACGCGCTAACCGTTGATCAGATGCCATCAAAAGTCTCAAAAATGCTCTCAGATGCTGTGAACTTTTTCACAAAGACTCTAAATTTAGAATGTCTTGGCAAGAGCAGTAACATTAGTTGTTTATACTGTGTGCAGACCTTAATTATGCAATATTCGGGAGTATTGCACTTTTTATTTAAACTAGCTGGTCAGCAAAATTGAGCACTGGTCGGCACATAAGAAAATCAGCCTTGTCGGATAAATCATCATGTTCTGCTAGTTCGGACAGCAGTAGCACTTCCTCTGATCCTAGTGTGGTGGAATTGGAACATAATCTAAGCGACGTGGAACAAATTTTGGATAATGAAACTACTCCTCAGCTCAACCAAGTCCAAAGCCTATCACTTCCTCTCAGCTCTCAAGAAGATCAACAAAACCAAAGACCTTGCAAGAAGCAACGTACGAATAGTACTGCATACGCGCTAATTAACCGTTGATCAGATGCCATCAAAAGTCTCAAAAATGCTCTCAGATGCTGTGAACTTTTTCACAAAGACTCTAAATTTAGAATGTCTTGGCAAGAGCAGTAACATTAGTTGTTTATACTGTGTGCAGACCTTAATTATGCAATATTCGGGAGTATTGCACTTTTTATTTAAACTAGCTGGTCAGCAAAATTGAGCACTGGTCGGCACATAAGAAAATCAGCCTTGTCGGATAAATCATCATGTAAAAAATATGTGAAATGTGAGTGTCGTAGCTTTCAATTGAAGGGCTGTGTGCAAAATGGGCGTAAGTGGCAATTCTCCTTCAATTTTTTTTTTTTAAAGGCAAAATTTAGAACGTGATCAGGAGTCACTTACGCCCTTGTTGCACATAACCCTTCGATTGCTACAAAGTAATTAGACTGCATTCTTTTGAAGTTTTATAATTTCTGTTTATATTGACTGTTTTACAAAGCAGAAATGAACAAAACAAGACAAAAGGCTGCCAAGTCAGATCGACCGATTGATTTTGCTTTCATGCATGATTCGAACCCAGTACCCACTCCAGGGTATTGCATTAATGATCCCATGATAATTATTTGTTCCATTACATTTATTTAGCATTTAAGATGTTAGGGAAAATATACAAACATGCCATGGTTGGCTTGAGCCAGGATAGTTAAGGCCCTGGATGTGACCTTTTTGAAAGATTAACTGGTCACATCATTGTGTTATCTTTCTGCCAATCGGTACTAACTTGTATACATGTATGCATGTGATGTTATCTAGCTTGCCAGATTTTTTGTATTCCCTGCCCCCAAGTTAGTAATTAAACCATTGTCCTGATCTGGAAACAGGATTGAGAGAGAGAGAGAATCTCATGGACATGTCAGGGGTAGGGTCAGGGATTATTGCAAACTAATTTATGCCCCATTCACACCAACTAAAACTGTTTGTTTACCTAAACCCTATCAGCTTGAATGTGCTTTAAGTAACATGGGGTAAACATTACATCGAACAGCTTGTTTAGCCAGGGTCTATCAGATCAGGTTGCAACTAGTTTAGCGTCAAGCAAGTACAATGTGGAAACATATATTATTTTAAACTTGTTTCTAAATTAAACAGATTTTAAATGATGATTTAAAGCTTTGGTGTGAATGGAGCATTATAAGTCATTGTAAAATTTAATGTGTGCACAAATGATATCAATTGAAATAAACTTCAATGATTGTCTTAAACAAAAACGTTGTTGTACTTACTCTCGCACAGTTTTGGCCAGTGGAAGCTGTCCAACAATGAAATGAATTGCAATGCATATTTTTTTGCTCTTGTGACCCCACATAGTACAAGCTTATTTTAATGGGTGGTATTAGCAAACTTCAAAATGCTGTTTTCGAAAAAAATCCAATCTATTGAAGGTTGAAAAATTACATTTTCAAACAGGTTCTTATAATCTTGCAGTTATTTATGACGTGGGAAAACAAGGGACAGAAAATGTGAGCCTTCATGAGAATGCAATTAGCTTTTTTAAAGAAAACCATGGCCTAGCTAGCGGGGTCAACTCAATGTAACCAGGTTTTAAAATCGGATCAAAATTGTTTGGTAGAGCCCAAGAAGTGTCTGTCAACCATACAGTGTGTCACCCATGTGGGAGTTGAACCCACTCATCTCTGGTAACATGTTACCCGAGATTACCCCTTTGGGTGGTTACGTTGCTGATGGTTGCCTCCTTGTGATGGGGCTGGAGTTTGTATTCAAATCCTTTCTTTGCCAAAAGCAATAGATTTGGCCACACTAGCTATGAGCCATTTCGTAAACATGGAGTGTGCAAATTGACACAAATTCAATTCCAATTTAAAACAAAAAATGCCACATTTAAATTATTATGTTTACCAAGTTTTAGGGTATTTGAGCAGATATAAGTACTGATCATGAATAAGAAGTGTTTCAATTTTTTGGGAGTACTGAACTCTTGCTGTTCAGTTCTTATTTACTCCAACTGTCCATCTCAAACTCTTTAAAGGGAACCCCAACTGTTGAAACAAGTTGCTGTTAAATTGTTGGCAATGTGGTCTAAATTAAAAATATGTTGGAAAATGCATTTGTTTTAAAACAAAATCAATACAAGTATGGCTCTGATGACATTTCGCGGCTGGCCCTATTGTCAAAAACAATAGACCTTTTGTTGTGTAACAATAGGGACAACCGTGTGACGTCATCAGATCCAAGATGGTGGCGCCCACGCCCAAAATGGCTCATACTTGTATCCAATTTTTAAACAAATATGTGGAAATATATTTTCCAATTTGTTCAACAGATTTTTAATTCGGACCACATTGCCAACAATTTAACAGCAACTAATTATTGGATTACATTTTCACACATGGCCACAGCTCATAATGTGAATCAATTTAAAAAGGGCCTTGAAATCTGATATTAAAAATTCCATAGTTTTTTCTTGCTTTTGGAAGATAATAAGACTGTTTTGCGGCAAGCCTTGTATTGTAGTTATGAATTTTATTAACCTTAATAAAGAAAGAATGAAAAACAGAAGGTAAGAGATGATTGTGAAATTTGTACATAAATATTGAAATGTGCAGGGTGACAAGATCAATTTTTTTTATAATTTTTAAAGACTTAAACAATGAGCTTGAATGCTCATCAAATCTAGAAAACGTAATGATACGCATTGCCTTTTTTTGTAAAATAAAGAGCAGTTGAAGGGTAGTTTCATATGTATTCCCCCAAGTAATTATCCCATAGATCAAAAATGGATATATCAAAGCATAATAAAGATTTAGAAGAATATCTATACTAATATAATAGCGAAGTTTGGAAAAAATGGCAACACTTCTTTTGATCTTTTTAGCAATGCATTCTACTTGTTGTTGTTTTCAACTAAGATTTGAATCGATTAAGATACCAAGGTACTTAATACAAAAGTCTTGCTTTAGATGCTTATCACTTATAGTTAACTTAAAATTTGAGACCTTAAATTTTTTTTCGTGGGGGATGAAAGATAACAAAATTGGATTTTTCTATGTTAAGTGAGAGCTTGTTAGCACTGATAGCCAGATATGAACATTGTTTAGTTCAGCATTTATGCTTGTTTCAAGTATTGAGAGATTCTTGTGTTCACTGAAAAGATTTGCATCATCTGCAAATAGATGAAAATCAAATAGATCTGAAGAATGATGAAAGTCATTTACATATAATAAAAAAGGTAATGGACCAAGAACAGATCCCTGTGGAATTCCACAAGATACAGTACTCTGATCTGATGTTACATACATTATTTACAGTAACAACTTGTTGTCGATTACTAAGATATGAAACAAACCAATCTTTGGCAATACCTCGGATACCATAGTACTCTAATTTCTTAATCAAGATTTTATGATTAACCGTGTCGAAGGCTTTACTGAAATCTAAGAATATTCCACAGGAATAGTTGCAGTCATCTATTGCTTTTTGAATTTTATCAATTATACAAAGAACTGCATGATCTGTAGAATGTTTTGCACGAAATCCAAATTGCTTATCAAAAAAAGTGTTTTTTTTCCCAAGGAATTTAAGTAATCTATCATACATTATTTTTTCTAAAAGCTTATTTAAAAGACTGAAAGAAGGGAAATTGGGCGGTAGTTGCACAAGCAAGTTTGAGATCCTTTTTTTATAAACAGGAATTATGTTTGCTAGCTTAAAATCACTTGGGACAATACCAGCCATAAAGAGATATTCCAGTGGCTTTGATCGATAACAGTTTTTTAGAATTTTAAGTATGGATATTGGTATACTAAAGGGGCCTGTGGCTTTACCAGATTTTAAACTAGCAATTTCATTACTATAGTGGTAGGAAAGACAAAAAAGATGTTACACGTTGGTGTAGTTAGATACTCTAGTGGTGTTTTGTGTACATTAGGTATTGTACTTGCTAATTCTTTACCTACGTTAGCAAAATATGTATTAAAAGCATTTGCAACGAGCTTAGGGTCAGTTATTTCACAATTATTATCTACAATCATTATAGATATCTGGCTAGCCTGGGGCTTGAAATGAATAATTTGTTTAATTCCTTTCCATATTCGTTTACTATCATTAATGTTATCAAAGAAATATTTATTGTAATATTGTCTTTTACTTGCCTTTAAGAGATGTTTTAATTTATTTCTATAAAATTTAAATTGTGTATGATTTAAGTAAGTAGATTTTGTCTTAATAAATTTTCTATATAGTTAATTTTTAATCTGAATGCGAAGGGATGTTTCGCGCCAATGATCTAATGTTGATTGAAAAGTAATAATAAATGCTACCATATTCGATGACTAATATATGTCCAGTGCGATAAAATGAAAAAAACAAACACGATTTACGTACGCTGAAAGTGGAAAGAACGTACGTGCGCACAGATATCGAACGTACGTGCAGAGATATGTACGTGATTCATAGTACGTGCGTCATCGTCGCACGTACGTCATTGTACGTGCGTCGCTTCTCTTACCTCGCCCTATAAATAAGGAGTGTCTCGACTAACCAGTCAAACAGTGTGAAGGGCCATGGACGAGAATACTACCAGTCGAACGGGACCAATGGACCAATTTCTTGGTGAAACTTCCAGTATGCAGCGAGAAAGGTCAGTGATTGCAGTCAATAATTTAGTCTTACGTACTGTTAATTCAAATGAATCAAATTGTTGCATTCTGGGTAATTAGCACTCGCTTAGGAAGGATCCGATAGACAATTTTTTATGGATACAAATTGCGCAAAATTATCCATTTAGCTCGTGTTTTTAGACTCGTTCTTCCATTAAGACCCTCGCGTAAGCCTTCTTCCTTTATTTATCTTGTATCACAGAAGATGTGTAGCTAAATTTACGTTACTAGAACAATAGCGCTGCGCGTGAGGTCTAAAAATAGTGTCTGAAACGAGACCCCCCGCAAGGGTCAGACAAACATGGCGCGAAATACAGTGTTTGTATGGGAATCCGATGCCAAATAATTTCCGTAAAATCGAGTGTCTGAAATATTCACTGTCAGCAAACTGAAGATACCAGGTAAAAGATTAACTAATCAAAATTTGAGGGATGTAGCTGTGCTGGGAAGCGTGCAATCGTGTTTTCAGTTTTCTATACTGATTTGTAACTTTGACTCGTTGTTTTAAACAGCCGAAATGTATGGGAAACTGAAAACACGATTGCACGCTTCCCAGCACAGCTACATCCCTCAAATTTTGATTAGTTAATCTTTTACCTGGTATCTAAAGTTTGCAGGCAGTGAATAGTTCAGAAATTCGATTTTACGAAAATTATTTGGCATCGGATTCCCATACAAACACTGTATTTCGCGCCATCTTTGCACCTCGCTTGATAAGATTGCCGTTTGTCGCTTTGTTTCAATCCTCTGTATTTTAGCCAACGTTTAAGCTGTTCGACAGTACAATCATCAGGTTCTCTTTCGGAATATAATGCAGGAAAGCCGTCATTTTTGGTAGAATAGTCAGACGACGAACTGAAGTGCTGGTCAATTCTTGTAAGTTCTAACGCGAAAAGTGGTTTGTTTGTCTGAGTCATGCGGGGGGGTCTTAATTTTCGTGACGTCACTCACGCGCAGCGCTATTGAAACGATACTACATCCGGGACCTGAGTGGCGTATTTTCCATATCTTCACTAGTGAATATATCGAGGACGTCTTGTTCCACTTTTTGCCTATTTTTTATTGTGTCTATATAACAAAAATACATATTCACTGTTTGAGTAGCCAATCAGAGCGCGCGAAAAGTGATATTCACTGGTGCGGTATATACTAAAACGATATATTATGTAAGTAAAATATAAGTGGGTGGAAAAGCGTCAGAAAAATGAGATGCTGTCAGTGTCAATAACATACTGAAATCTGAGCTGGAATGATTATGACGACTTAATTGCAAAGAATATAGGGGAATATTTTGAAATGTTTAGCTCAAATGAAAAGTAGGCAAGTAATTACTTTTAAATTTCATGCACTTGTCGAAATTCAATATATACAAATCTTGCCAGGACGGGGTATACCATAAGAGGCAAGTGTGGAATGTTTGGCGAAGTGCGCGCGCATTCATGGCGTTTAAACTATAGGTAACATCATCATGGTGGCCATGTTTCTTGCGTCTAGTTTGTAGTTCGTCCCAGTCTCGGGTGCATTAAGGCGTGGGTCTCGAAATGGCAAATCAAGAGGGGGTATCAGTCTATCTCTTTCTCATTAAGAATATTTTTATTCAAACTTTGACAAACATGATGTTGTTACGATAATATTTTCAATTGTCCTCGTTGGATTGGTAAACTATGAACTCTATCTGATCGACGTGCATAAAAATCCCCGGCATATGAAAACACTTTACCATAATGCAAGAGGCCATTAAATAAATCATTTTCATTACGGTTCGAAGGTCACATTCCATGTTTCCATTGTAACTGTCATGCGAAATTGTTAAGGTAGTGATAAAAACATCATATTTGTCAAAATTGTATGTAAAAATGTTACGAAGAGAGAGAGAGAGACTACGCCCTCTTGATTTGGGGTGGCCACCTTCAGACGCAGGGACTGAGACCGTACGTCATAAGATGACTTATTGGCGGTTATATAACCCTGGCAGCTCTATTTTGCAGTTTCTGTACCTTGTTTAATAAAGAGTTGTTCCGATGTTATCCCACACAGGACAACAATACAATATTTGAAGTTCATTGTTCTAATTTTTGTAATAAAAGCGCCCACTGAGGAAACTGTATAATAGAATAAAATCAGCATAAATCGTATTTTTTTTTTTATATCGTCATGTAGCAGCAGCCCGCCAAGCGAGGGAATCGGAGAAGGGACATCAGAAGTGCCATCACAAGTGCCAAGGTAATCCTCCCCATTTGAGCAAGAGGCCGAAAGTCTGAAAGAAACACAGACCATTTGAAACGCGACATGGCGACAGAACAACACAATTCGACAACAAGCTAGCGAATGCTAAATGCGTTTCTTTCTTTCTTGTCTTTTTTTTTTTTTTTTTGGACTATCGCAGCTCAGACGGCGAGGAACTGGGAGAAGAACGGATCCACACATCGCGATCTTCTCGTTTGGCTGGTGGTTGGCAGTTTATAGATCGCGAGGCACAAGTAGACGGGTGAGTACTTGTATGAATCGAGATCACGATTGTCAATTAAAGGAGCGGTGTCGCGGTTAGAGAGACTCCCCTCCCCTTCCCATCATGCACCCCTCTTCTAGGTGTAGATCTCATATTGCACAACCTTTTCAATCAAGCTTCAAAGGAAGAGAACTTATAACCGTTGGAATCCAATTAACTTCCAACGATGGAACAACGTTACGATGCACGCGCAAAACCACGACACGGCGCCTTTAATTACCGAATTGAGCTTTTTCAAACAGCAGCAACAACAACAATAATAATAATAATGATAATGACAATAATAGCAATAATAGTTGATAATGACGTCGAAGCTCGTGTGATTGTATACCGTGCAGCAACGACTCGCAAACCGTAAGGTGAAAACTACAACTGCAGCTTATCTGCACTGTGGCGCAGTGTTATATGCGTGCGTGCCTGGACTTAACATTTTTCTCAACCCTGTTTCGTTGGTTACATGGTTTTCCACTCGTTCGTTGCATGGGTTGTGCCGTGTTTTTTTGTTTTTTGTTTTGTTTTCACCACAATGTACAATAGGCAATGCACGAGACAACGTACGTAATCATGAAATAGCATAATCAATCGTGCAACATGTACTGTTCCCCAGAAGTGGTCGCCGCGGTACCGATGAAGACGAGGGAGAAGGCGAAGGAGAACTCTCGCAGCTAATAGACGACTCGCGGGTCGAGAATACGATGTCGCCTTCTGCCTACCGCAGCTTCGACCACGCCGCTGAACGAAGACAGGAGCTCGCGATGCAACCATACTTCCCCGAAGCTTTTGCTACGTCGCCGGAAGAACCTCTTTGCTTCGACTTCAATCTGGCTGTATTAGACTCTTTGAAGATTCCCCTGCCCCTTAGGGCACCAGAACGCCTACGCCGCGATGGGTCCGACGAGGACAGCACTAGCAGCGACGACGAAAGCGGCGACAAAACCTTCGAGAGTCGCAAAGAGGCAATAAAGTATTGCAGGGCGAAGCTTAGAAGGTGGACGCCTCTGCAGGAGAGCGGCGAAAGTCAGGCCGGACCGGAGAAAAAGCCAAAGCGTCGACGTCATCCTGGCATAAACAAGCAGGCCATGTTTCACTTGGAAGGGAGAGAGCTATCGCAACTCTTGCAGAGTGGACGGAGCGAGTTCGACGAGAATTTAAAACTTGTCAGGGAAGACCGGTATGTTAGTACACAGATGTCCGTTTTGCCGTGATTTTGCCGTGCGCCTGCCCTCGCGTATAGATGCGCGGGTAACTTTGGACGTTCTCTGCGCATCTATGCGAGAACTGGCCCACGGCAAAACGAAGCGTATTTGTTTAAAACGGCAACGCGTCCTTTGCGGCTAGCACATCACGTGGCTGTACTGGAGAGCAATACAAATCTTAATTTATGCATTTCATCCATTTTGCATAGTTTCGCCTTAATTAATAACTCGTTAAAGAAACATTGTTAGTCACCTTGTTTTCCCAGCTGAAATTGGTAAACAAAGGCTTCCTTCCACTGGTTATCCTGTTAAACTCGCGTTTTTGATTTACTGATTTCGTGGTCTAAGCCACGTTTCATTCAACGCCAAACCATTACCCGAACTTTGATCCCTGAACCAGGCATTAACATGCATGCTTGAGTTGCCGAATGCAGGAACTAACTAACTGACTTTGCCGTTCTTTTCTTCAATACACAGGTACGGGAATGTAATGTTCCTAAATGCGCCAAGCTGGAGTTGCGCGAGTGTTCAGTTTACTCACGGCTTTCCACGGCGGCTCATAAAAGCGGACCACGGCGGGTATTTACCAGGCAATGTGATTGTGTCCGCCAAAGCAAGTAATATGTGCCTGCGAAGACTGGCGGTCGAAGATGTAGCTTGCCTGATCAGTAAAAGCTCCATCGCTGGTGCCGGATTTACCGTGGCTAGACTGTTAAACTGTCGGTACGCCGCAGTGCGCTACCACGGTAGCGAGTACTCGCCTGACTACCTCCTTCAAGCTATGCTCGAGGTAGGATTGTCATTCAGCACTTTCGAACGGGTAGGGGCGGATGTTCTGACTGGCATGTCTAAGCACCTGGTCTCACGGCAACAAGACGTCTGGTGCGATGCCCCTGACGAGAGCAGCTCCTCCACGGAAGAGAGCGACAGTGAAGAAGTAGAATCGCTAACCCGGATGGATTTTCTCCCGGCACAGCACAAGGACACCCAATTGAGTGACGACACCGCTCACGAAGCGCTGACGAAAATCCTGTGCAACACCACGCAAGCGACGCAGACGGAACTTCCCGTCGACGAGTCTAGACCGGAACGACACGACACGCAACGACGACGACACGCAACGACGCGATCCAACAAGCGCAGAGCAGCTGGTGCGACCAATTCGTCGTCAAGCGGAAACAAGCAGAGGAAAGGTTCGTCGCAGCAGCGTGGCGATGGCCCAACGGAACCAGAGAGTGAGGGCACTTCAAGCCAACTCGTAGCTCCAGGCTGCTACGACCTGCCAGCAGTTGGTGTGCCCGCTGGCTTGGTCAGCGATGCCTTACCAGACAGCGCCTCGCTGAAGAGCTTGTGTGACTACACGGCCAGGAACCGCCCGTTTACCATGCAGGTAAGAGTCATGCACTATTCTACGTCTGCATGCACGCTCTCCTATATATACGTTCTATCGACGCAATAAGCGTACAGTCTGTTCGACTTGGGTTTCGGGCCTGCTGAGTTTGTTTGTATTCCGCCCTTGCTCCGAGGGTTTTTCTCCCTAAACCTAAATGCGATCTGTGGTTTAACCAGGTCCTGCCTTTGACCAGCCCCTATGGTTGTTTCGGGTCCCCGTTAAGTAATAGTCCAGCTAAGAACTAGGCAGTCCAACGGCAAGGAATGTAGAAAGGTGCTAATTTTCTATTCTTCTTTCTCGTAATTTCATTGGTTGATACTCATAAATTCAATAGAAACCCATCGAAATAACGCATTTTCCTTCGATAATTTTGGAGGTTTGAATTTAGTTTTGATCAAATGGTTTCATTTCGAAGAATATCGTATGTGGGGAAAGTTCTCGAATTTGCGATTGAAAAATCTTTTGTTTTCTCCATTTCTGATTGGCTGGACGGCAGTTGCTTTGAGTTTTCTCAGCATAACCAATAGTTTATTTTCTGGGTGTAATTTCTATTGTGGACATCTCATACAGCACTTAAGGCATATTCAAGCAAAATCGTATGTGGGATATGCTCATTGCCGCAAGCCTATTGTTCTTTGCCTAGTTCTTATGCGGACCATTACTTAAAATTCAGAGTTTTCTTTCGCTCACTCCTTTTTGTTCTTCTTTTTTTTTTTCCCTTTCTTTTTCATCTTTGGTTTGGACAGGAAATTCGAAGCTCTTGCCGCCCTCCCGATCCGAACAACGTAGACTTCACCAGCGCACGAGAGGTGCACAGATTGGCCGAAAACCTCACAGCAGCGTACCAAACGAGTGGCGCGCAGGCCGTACTGCAGCGACTGTGGAACGTGTGCAAGGAAGACTGCGACTGTGCTGCGGACAGCTGCTCTTTGAAATCGGGTGGCTCGCTGCGCGACGCTGTGAACTGCGAAGGATCAGGTTGTCGCGTCTGTGTCTTCTTCACGCAGCATGCCAAGCTGACAGAGGACAGCGTGGGATTTGCCACCGACAAAAATAAGCGTCTTGCTGTACTGTTGGACCTCTCGACGGCTGTGGCGAACCTTTTCCCGCGCCACAACTTGGAGCACGGAGCACAGCAAAAGAAGAGACGCCTGAAGGAGGAACTGTCGTCTGTGCTGTGTTGCCAGGAAAACAGACTTGGATGCATTCGAGCCTTGGGAAAGCTCGCAGAATTCGTGCCACGAATCAGATGTGTGCAGCTGAAAAGCGGCTGGTCGCAGTTTTGGCCGCAACTTCGCAAGATCGCCAAAGCGGTCAACAAACAGCCCAGCACCGAATGCAAGTTGGTGGTATTGGCCGCTTTGAGATTGCGTATCCCTGCCGCCGAGTGGGGCTTCTTTTTGTCAACGGGGACACAGGAGGAAGCCAGCATAGTCCGGAAGACTTTCCTGTCTGACCCACCGTCGCCAGAAGAGACGATTGCCTCCAGTTCAGCAGTTGTTGTAGTGCCGCAGCACGCGAGGTGAACAGTTCCACGTTTCCGTGTTCGGTCGGAATGTCCACCTATATACGAACACTAGTTTTGGTTACTCTTATATTAAGTCACGTGAGTGTATTTGTTTCATTATTTCAAACAGAGACTTTCAAAGTACTTTTGCCAAATACAGTTGAACAAAGGGAGGTCTCTCGATTGATGACGGAAATTATTGAGTAAGAGGTCCTTTAAAGGCCTCCTGCAATTCGGACTGGACGGCATTTCAAAGTCCGCGCAGTTAGTTCCAGTCCTGGAACTAATTGCGCGGACTTTGAAATCAACGCGTCATCTCCCTTAGATTGACTAATATCATCAATTGTCAAAATCGCTAGAATTGATTATAATCATCATTCTAAGACAAATCCTAACCCGAACTACAAACCGAACCCTAACCATCGGACGAGTTCACGGGTAAACGACGGGTTCTCACTCACCTAGAGCTAGGGTTCGCAGGTAAACAAGAAAGGAAGGTAAACGAGAGAAGAATTTGTTTTGAGCGCTCCTACTCGGGCTCGAACTCGTAACCGTTTGCGTGTAGTGCTTGGTAGTACAGACGCCATGACCACTACACTAAGCGCGTCTACCGCCGTTCGGAATTTGACAATTGTCTATCTTTATATATACTTGACTGGCTTTTAACCTCGAGGTTAAATTGAGGATTATAATAAATTTTAGCGATTTTGACAATTGATGATATTAGTCAATCTAAGGGAGATAACGTGTTGTTGAAATGCCGTCCAGTCCGAATTGGAGGCATTTAAACATTACTTTAAAGAACGCCTTGCATGTCGTCGTCTCAATTAAGCCTCGGTCAGGCGTATCTAGCAAATGAAGAAAAACAAAACTGCCCTAGCAAACTGTACAGTGTAGGTAACTACATAGCTGGCAAATTGTTATTGCATGATCTACCTTAGTGTATGCGTTGTGCATTGCATGTGCATTGTGAAAGTAAAGAACTTTTAACGTACCACAAGTGTTGCTTGTTTCCATCACTGGCTATCGTATATAGTAATGACAGTCACACTTCGGTGCAGCGCAACCTTGAGTTCGTGAGCTGTCGAAAGAGTAAGACATTAAGACATTACTTTGATACTGCTTTTAAACTTCTCATGCAAGCATGTTACTCAAAGGCATGGTCGACTATTAGGAATTGTGATGAATTAACACTCTCAATTCGCCGGCCATCTTTGTCGGTTTTAAATGAAATACTGACTCTAGAAATCTTTAATGAGGCGTTGATCGTGACGTGTCACCAAAGACACGAGAATGGGCCGGTCACATTGCATTTTTTTTAAGTGCTGCTTATCTGATTACACTTCTGGTTGTTTCTAAAACTCCGTTTGGAATTGGTCGACATTTTGCCATTGGAGGTGAGAAAGTTGCGATAAATTGCTTCCAAGAACAACGGGGTCGCCTGATTCTCTATTTTCGAACTATCTATACTATTTAGAAGCGATACGCAAGGAATTGTTACTTTAAAAATGCAATGTATCCGGCCCATTTCGAGATGCAATTTCCTATACTCAGGCCTGATTCTCAAACGGCTTTGTAATGCTTAGTGATTGGACAAGCATAATCTCCATAATGCCACGGTGCCTACAACTCAAGTCTATGCAGACAACATTCACTGAAATCGTTAAAATAATACAGCTGCCTCGACCCCCGGGCTAACCACGGAGATATGTGGGGGAATCACGCAGGAGGATTGAATGCAAACATTGCCCCTGGGGTCGGGGAAATGCTTGACTTTGTTCTAGGGTTGGAAAACTGGGGTGGGGGGATTTGTTCCTTAAAGATACTATGAAGGTCAGTGAAGTGTTAATTAATAAAGTTCCATTCTCTGTTGAAAATAGAGTGTTCAATGCTATTGAAATAACGTTAGTAACGAGATTCCATGCAGTAGTCAATTCATGCAGGTCCAGCGATCTCATTTCGTGCAAAATGACGGGGGATTGTATAGGTCGTGGAAGACCTAACCAGGGGACTTTGAAAGGGACGATTCCCCTACCCCTGGGGGAAATCGTCAAGATTTGTTCTGTCCCCCTGGTCAGCCCGGGGGTCGACCCCTCGGGGAAGCCGCTGATAGGTGCATTAGTTTAAAACATTCTTCTTGGGGTTATAGTATTAAGGAGTCAAACACACGGATCGACTCCTAAACTCGAAACAAGCTAATTATTTCACATTTCATGGATCACCATCAAATATTTTCTCGCGCGCGTGATTGGTTGAATGTGTCACGTGACCTACAAGCGCGCCTCAAAGAAAATATTTCAAGGATGATAACAACAATAACCTACATTGCGGCCTTGATATTTGTCCTTGGACTGAGATTATCTCATCCTAGAAGCTCTCGGGAACTGTTCTCTTTTCGGATCAGATAATGTCCGCGGACGAAATATCAGGGCATATTTCCACGCCACAAATAGGTCATTGTATTTATATCTTTAAGTTATGCAGATATTTATACACATTTTAGACATACCTGATTTGCACTACATCAGTTCATCACCAACAAAAATAATAGACAACGGACATATCCAACGAACAGATCTAAAGAGCAACAAATATGGAATAGGTCAGTTTAAATGCCCGAAATTCTCGCCTTCTCGGTCGGCCATTTTGACCGCCACTTAACTTATGACCAACTCAACACTTACTGGCTTGCACTTACAAATAAGAAACATGTACCAGCGCGAACCTAGAGTCCTATAGAACTACGGGCACAGTTTTTTAGCTCCTCAAATCACCCTCTTCCCACGCAAAAAGAAGAAATAACATTCTCGACCCAGATCTACTCCGACACAGGTAGCCCGCACAAACGTAAACAAACCTAGTCTTCCCGCCTACCATCATGCATCAGTCAGGGCACGTGCTAAAGCCAAAATCTTCATCGCACTTCGCGTGATCGGTCGAGGAAATGGACGAGAGCAGGTCTTTCGCCTCTCCACAGCCGAAGATAGTGAATTACGAATCGTCGGAGGGGGAACAGTCCGTAAGAGATACATCTCCAGTACAGGGCAGTTTTGCCAACGACAGCACAAGCGAAAGTGAACACGATGTGTATGTGTCATCAGCGGAACCTCACCTCGAAATTGTGCCCGAATATTCCTCCGACTTCTCCTCTTCCCTAAGCCCTTCATATTCTGCTAGTTCGGACAGCAGTAGCACTTCCTCTGACCCTAGTGTGGTGGAATTGGAACGTAATCTAAGTGACGTGGAACAAATTTTGGATAATGAAACTACTCCTCAGCTCAACCAAGTCCAGCAAAGCCTATCACTTCCTCTCAGCTCTCAAGAAGATCAACAAAGCCAAAGACCTTGCAAGAAGCAACGTACGAATAGTACTGCATACGCGCTAACCGTTGCTCAGATGCCATCAAAAGTCTCAAAAATCCTCTCAGATGCCGCGAACTTTTTCACAAAGACTCTAAATTTAGAACGTCTTGGCCCACCTATATCCGAGGCCACCTTCTCCAAAGTTAAAGAGAGAATATGTTGTAAGTATAGCTTGATTTGTTTGGTATCACAGGGTTACCTAGTAACGCTTACTGTTATAATCCCCCATGTAACTTTGACATGGTCTCAAAAAGTGTAAGCAATATGTAAGGTTTGCCAATTGCCCACTACCTGGACGGCAGTATATCAAATAATTAAGCACTGTATACAGGCAGAGGTCTCTAATTCCCTTTCTCTCAAAGAGATCTCTGCTAGTAGGGAATGGTGAAGGGAAACTGCTGGATATGTAAATTGTTTATTCACAAAACAAAACTCTTTCCTATATTGTTACATGTAATACCATGAGCCCAAGTCGATCTACCAACCTTTGGAATGAATCACGTACAGCTAATTTTAATATTATTTTTCTTTCATTCCTTCTATATTGTCAGGCTACTTAGGATATCTGCACTCGGAACGAAACATGCCCTTGGTCAGTCTTGGCGACTCCGTCTTCCAAAATTCAAGCTGCATAGAAGGGTATCTGATTTATTTAACTGTGAGTATGTAACCTAGCTAGCATTCACCATGCCTCTTTGATGCTAAATCCCCTAGCCCCCCCCCCCCCCCCCCCCCACTACCATTGGGTTATCAACATGCAAGCAGAACACTTACTGTGGGACTACTTGTAATTATTGGGGTCACTTAGACAACAAGAATCCATTGCATTTGTAGAACAAAAACAAAGAATTTGAACTTTTGGTCACCGGTCACAGTGAACGAAGAGCCATTTATTCATTTAGAGCCATTCATTTGTTTACTCAGGCTTCTCACCACTTGTCATTTTCACTCAAACACACAGGACAGCAGGAAACTGAACCCAAGTACTGTTTCTAACCATGTGGGTGGTATTCTCTACATGCTCAAATATCTTAATCGCAGCTCGGCACCTTTGTACAGTGACGTTCCTCTCATCAATCAGCTGAGAAAAACGGCCACGCATTTACAGAAGCAAGGAGATTTGGAGCGTCCCACAACTACCCATGAACTAAAGGCAGTGAACCGCTGGTTAGATTGGTACGTACTTACATTATCAATACGTACTGCCTGCTAGTCAGTAAGTTATATAATCATGGCTGCAATAATAATAAAATTGTGCACAGTTTGCTGGCTGCAGTAAGTGGTGTTAAGTGCAGAGAGAAAACAATATGACTGGTATTGAATGAAGTAACTATTAGCTTAAGGACTGCATGCATGCATGGTTACGAAAAAAGAGAGCTCACATCAGACAAAACATGGCTTTGCTCTGTGAAATAGATATCCCACGTGTTATTGTCCACACAGCATGATCACATGCATAATTTGTATGTTGAATGCCCAATACATTTATTTGCATGCTTCTGTCAGAATAAAATTGCATATTGTATAATAATTCTAATAATTGCACATTTGTATACTAATTTGAGTTTATATTATTTTGCAACTGAATTGACAAAAAGTTTCTAATGAAATGAAATTTCTCTATAGGGAACAGATTGTGGGGTGTATGACGATGCAACGGCAGAAATTTGAGATGGCTAAGGGACTAAGCAAGGCGAGAGAGTGCATGGATCTTGTGTTATTGGCAATGTACTGTGAATTACCACCGGCTAGAGCTCTGGAGATCAGAACGCTTCGCATCTGCAGAGAAAGTCCACAACAGCAATTCAATGCTAGGGATTTTACTGGGAAGAATGTCCTACTGCTCAATAGCAGTGGAAGTTTAACTCTACACTTTCAAGATTACAAGACAAAAAAATATTTTGGACATGACCAGGTCACCGTGGAGGTAAGCAATATTGTCTGCTGTCTACATAAAGGGCCAAATTTTCAAATTAACTTTATTAAGTTTACACGTTTTTATTACAAATTTCGATTCCGTATCAAGTGATCGTGCAGTTGAATGGTAGAATGTTTTTTTTTATTTGAGTGTGGCATCTGCATGTATGAGTCATAGAGGTCTCCAAAATGCCAATGAATTTCACGTCAACCCCAGAATAATTTATTATACAAAAACAATAACATGGTACATTGTAGACGAGATACATGCATGACCTTTCATAATGATCTATGATGTCATTGTAGATTACTGCAAATGTTCAATTAAAATCAAATAACAGTTTCATTCACAAGGAGAAATAAATTACAGTAATTTTCTGGGTTGCAGACCTCACATTCAGTGGCATTTTGAAGATACAACCTCATGGATGCATACAATACTCAAATCAAGAAACATTTCACCTGCAGTCAATATGTGACAGGGTGACTAACAGCTAGCAGAAGTGAAAAAAGCTTTGAATGATTAGTCGTTTCTACATTGCAGGAAGGAAGCGAGCTGACCAGGATAATACGAGAATATCTAAAGACGTACAGAGCACAGCTATGCCATACGACAGATGACCAAAATTGTGTTTTTTTGGTGAGTAGAACCCAAGTCAGATTGTTTACAAATCATGTCAGTTAATTATTACCCTGGATTTGACTCATTTCAAATTATCAATGAATTATATTGGGCTATATGTGCATGTGTTTCACCATTTCCAAACAGTTGCAACTGGCCTAATATCTAACAGCAATAATCACTGGCTTACTGAAGTCTGTTAATTGTCTTAATAGAACTGATCAAGATTGTACATCATGTGTATTAATTTAGGCTAAGGGTGAATACTCCATTTCACTCATTTTGGTTAGATGTCATACACCCTAGTGCAGGTTGAAGAAAAACGAGTGTTTGTTGTTGACTGTCATGGACAAAATCTAGCCCTAACCATGTAGTTGATTCAATATCATGCACCCCTTGGACAAGTTGTTATTTCCTGTAAAAATTAACCCCTTTGGAATGAATTTGACAAAATATTCACTCTTGAGGGTTAATTTATTTCCACATTAACCCAAAGCTTCACCACTAAAGGTGAATGTTCAATCACATTCACGCCTTGCATGTTATTGTATTTCTCCCTTCTAGGCATCTAGTGGAGCTCCATTCTCTGGCCCGGCATTCACAAAGCACTTGAAACGAGTCTTTTTCAAGCTTACTGGTGTGGAAATATCGGTCAATGGGCTAAGGTCATCGTTTGTTACGTATGCATACTCTCAACGGTGAGTTTTATTCTTCTAAAAACTTTAGCTGAAATTATTGCAGCAATAGACATACTAGGCGAGAAGACCAATAAATATTTCAACAGATCCAGCTTGCACATTTGTTGTCCCAATTCAGGTCACCTGACTTTTCCCTTTTGTAATATTTTCTTGTTTTTCTCTATCCCAAAGAAGAAATTAATGTACCAACTTCTCTTACTGGAAAACAAAGTGCTAAATGTCACATGATCTCGATTGGGACAACAAATTATGTGTACAAGCTGGATCGTTCTATTTTTGTCTCTGATTTTGAACTCAGTTTATTCAAAGCATACCTTAATTCATTCAAAGCAACAGTCTTTGAACCTAGTAATGCATATACACCTATTTCAAACAAGGTTGATCAGAACGAAGAACTTAAAACTACAAATATTGAACAATAAGGCTCTATGGTTCAATGATTCAAAGACAATAGAGCTGTTGTTCAATGCTTGTAGTTAGTTCTTCGTTCTGATCAACCTTTTTTGAAACAGGTGTATTCTAAACACATTAACTAGGAGGTCCTGAAAATTATGTCACTGTACTGTAACATAGGTACATGCATCATACACATCATGTGCTGTTGGGATAATTCTGGAGTATTTGGTCCTCAGAGGTTATACCCCTGGCCCACTTTTTCAGACTAGCACAGGGGTTAATTCCTGTTCCCCCCCCCCCCCCCCACCACCACCAAAAAAAAAAACCCAAAACAAAACAACAACAAAATGAAAACAAACCATGCATTGCATAATATATCACTTCTTTCTTTGGTCATTAAACATTGTGGACTTGATCCCTCCTGTTATAAAGGGCACAGTCCAAGATATGTGTTTTATTATTGGAAAATATTTATGACTATCAAGTTAATCTTCATATTGGAAAAGTAAAAAGTAATTAAACACTGCATATAGGTTAAATGAATTATTATTGCTTTACAGAAATTGCTCTGACTCGCTGAAGACCAGTTTAGCTTTGGCACTTCGTCACTCAAGAGAACAGGCCCAGAAAACTTATGACAAAAGGACAAGTGCAGAGAAAAAAGACGAGGCTGTTGCATTTGCACGTCAGTGTTCAGAAACCATTTCTCAATCCGAGGTCAATCGAGAAGAGCCCCCCCCAAGACCCTCGAAAGAACGAGAGTTCCAGCCTGGTCAATTCGTTGCTCTTGTTGAAGAACGGAGCACATTGAAAGAACCGAAGTTGTTGGTCGGTAGAGTTCAACACTATGTCAGTGACATAGACGTGTCTTTGCTTTGGTACAAACAGACAAATTCAAACAGGTACAGCCTTGAATTTGATGGATCACCATGGATTGAGTCGACTCATAGCTTGCATGCTGTCAAAATGACTCAAGCAAAAAACAATTCAGGCCAATATTTGCTGTCAACATCTGCCAGGACAATTCACAAGGCTGTCAAGGGAATGTAGTACATGTATATCAAAACAGTAGTGTACGTGTGGCTTCCTTGCTGTGTTTTTTCTTCCAATTTCAGCAGCAGAAAGCAGACATTAGTGTCCAGTATTTTGATGCAGCTCAGTTGTCCATTAATTGTCATTGTGCTGGTTAAAGTATGTAGTGATTACATGGATAGAGACCTTGATTTATGCAATTAATGGTGGCACAAACTCTGATTTCGAACATGCCTTTAATTTACACCTCTCAGCTCTCAAGAAGATCAGCAAAGACCTTGCGAGAAGCAATGTACGAATAGTACTGCATACGCGCTAACCGTTGATCAGATGCCATCAAAAGTCTCAAAAATGCTCTCAGATGCTGTGAACTTTTTCACAAAGACTCTAAATTTAGAATGTCTTGGCAAGAGCAGTAACATTAGTTGTTTATACTGTGTGCAGACCTTAATTATGCAATATTCGGGAGTATTGCACTTTTTATTTAAACTAGCTGGTCAGCAAAATTGAGCACTGGTCGGCACATAAGAAAATCAGCCTTGTCGGATAAATCATCATGTTCTGCTAGTTCGGACAGCAGTAGCACTTCCTCTGATCCTAGTGTGGTGGAATTGGAACATAATCTAAGCGACGTGGAACAAATTTTGGATAATGAAACTACTCCTCAGCTCAACCAAGTCCAAAGCCTATCACTTCCTCTCAGCTCTCAAGAAGATCAACAAAACCAAAGACCTTGCAAGAAGCAACGTACGAATAGTACTGCATACGCGCTAATTAACCGTTGATCAGATGCCATCAAAAGTCTCAAAAATGCTCTCAGATGCTGTGAACTTTTTCACAAAGACTCTAAATTTAGAATGTCTTGGCAAGAGCAGTAACATTAGTTGTTTATACTGTGTGCAGACCTTAATTATGCAATATTCGGGAGTATTGCACTTTTTATTTAAACTAGCTGGTCAGCAAAATTGAGCACTGGTCGGCACATAAGAAAATCAGCCTTGTCGGATAAATCATCATGTAAAAAATATGTGAAATGTGAGTGTCGTAGCTTTCAATTGAAGGGCTGTGTGCAAAATGGGCGTAAGTGGCAATTCTCCTTCAATTTTTTTTTTTTAAAGGCAAAATTTAGAACGTGATCAGGAGTCACTTACGCCCTTGTTGCACATAACCCTTCGATTGCTACAAAGTAATTAGACTGCATTCTTTTGAAGTTTTATAATTTCTGTTTATATTGACTGTTTTACAAAGCAGAAATGAACAAAACAAGACAAAAGGCTGCCAAGTCAGATCGACCGATTGATTTTGCTTTCATGCATGATTCGAACCCAGTACCCACTCCAGGGTATTGCATTAATGATCCCATGATAATTATTTGTTCCATTACATTTATTTAGCATTTAAGATGTTAGGGAAAATATACAAACATGCCATGGTTGGCTTGAGCCAGGATAGTTAAGGCCCTGGATGTGACCTTTTTGAAAGATTAACTGGTCACATCATTGTGTTATCTTTCTGCCAATCGGTACTAACTTGTATACATGTATGCATGTGATGTTATCTAGCTTGCCAGATTTTTTGTATTCCCTGCCCCCAAGTTAGTAATTAAACCATTGTCCTGATCTGGAAACAGGATTGAGAGAGAGAGAGAATCTCATGGACATGTCAGGGGTAGGGTCAGGGATTATTGCAAACTAATTTATGCCCCATTCACACCAACTAAAACTGTTTGTTTACCTAAACCCTATCAGCTTGAATGTGCTTTAAGTAACATGGGGTAAACATTACATCGAACAGCTTGTTTAGCCAGGGTCTATCAGATCAGGTTGCAACTAGTTTAGCGTCAAGCAAGTACAATGTGGAAACATATATTATTTTAAACTTGTTTCTAAATTAAACAGATTTTAAATGATGATTTAAAGCTTTGGTGTGAATGGAGCATTATAAGTCATTGTAAAATTTAATGTGTGCACAAATGATATCAATTGAAATAAACTTCAATGATTGTCTTAAACAAAAACGTTGTTGTACTTACTCTCGCACAGTTTTGGCCAGTGGAAGCTGTCCAACAATGAAATGAATTGCAATGCATATTTTTTTGCTCTTGTGACCCCACATAGTACAAGCTTATTTTAATGGGTGGTATTAGCAAACTTCAAAATGCTGTTTTCGAAAAAAATCCAATCTATTGAAGGTTGAAAAATTACATTTTCAAACAGGTTCTTATAATCTTGCAGTTATTTATGACGTGGGAAAACAAGGGACAGAAAATGTGAGCCTTCATGAGAATGCAATTAGCTTTTTTAAAGAAAACCATGGCCTAGCTAGCGGGGTCAACTCAATGTAACCAGGTTTTAAAATCGGATCAAAATTGTTTGGTAGAGCCCAAGAAGTGTCTGTCAACCATACAGTGTGTCACCCATGTGGGAGTTGAACCCACTCATCTCTGGTAACATGTTACCCGAGATTACCCCTTTGGGTGGTTACGTTGCTGATGGTTGCCTCCTTGTGATGGGGCTGGAGTTTGTATTCAAATCCTTTCTTTGCCAAAAGCAATAGATTTGGCCACACTAGCTATGAGCCATTTCGTAAACATGGAGTGTGCAAATTGACACAAATTCAATTCCAATTTAAAACAAAAAATGCCACATTTAAATTATTATGTTTACCAAGTTTTAGGGTATTTGAGCAGATATAAGTACTGATCATGAATAAGAAGTGTTTCAATTTTTTGGGAGTACTGAACTCTTGCTGTTCAGTTCTTATTTACTCCAACTGTCCATCTCAAACTCTTTAAAGGGAACCCCAACTGTTGAAACAAGTTGCTGTTAAATTGTTGGCAATGTGGTCTAAATTAAAAATATGTTGGAAAATGCATTTGTTTTAAAACAAAATCAATACAAGTATGGCTCTGATGACATTTCGCGGCTGGCCCTATTGTCAAAAACAATAGACCTTTTGTTGTGTAACAATAGGGACAACCGTGTGACGTCATCAGATCCAAGATGGTGGCGCCCACGCCCAAAATGGCTCATACTTGTATCCAATTTTTAAACAAATATGTGGAAATATATTTTCCAATTTGTTCAACAGATTTTTAATTCGGACCACATTGCCAACAATTTAACAGCAACTAATTATTGGATTACATTTTCACACATGGCCACAGCTCATAATGTGAATCAATTTAAAAAGGGCCTTGAAATCTGATATTAAAAATTCCATAGTTTTTTCTTGCTTTTGGAAGATAATAAGACTGTTTTGCGGCAAGCCTTGTATTGTAGTTATGAATTTTATTAACCTTAATAAAGAAAGAATGAAAAACAGAAGGTAAGAGATGATTGTGAAATTTGTACATAAATATTGAAATGTGCAGGGTGACAAGATCAATTTTTTTTATAATTTTTAAAGACTTAAACAATGAGCTTGAATGCTCATCAAATCTAGAAAACGTAATGATACGCATTGCCTTTTTTTGTAAAATAAAGAGCAGTTGAAGGGTAGTTTCATATGTATTCCCCCAAGTAATTATCCCATAGATCAAAAATGGATATATCAAAGCATAATAAAGATTTAGAAGAATATCTATACTAATATAATAGCGAAGTTTGGAAAAAATGGCAACACTTCTTTTGATCTTTTTAGCAATGCATTCTACTTGTTGTTGTTTTCAACTAAGATTTGAATCGATTAAGATACCAAGGTACTTAATACAAAAGTCTTGCTTTAGATGCTTATCACTTATAGTTAACTTAAAATTTGAGACCTTAAATTTTTTTTGTGGGGGATGAAAGATAACAAAATTGGATTTTTCTATGTTAAGTGAGAGCTTGTTAGCACTGATAGCCAGATATGAACATTGTTTAGTTCAGCATTTATGCTTGTTTCAAGTATTGAGAGATTCTTGTGTTCACTGAAAAGATTTGCATCATCTGCAAATAGATGAAAATCAAATAGATCTGAAGAATGATGAAAGTCATTTACATATAATAAAAAAGGTAATGGACCAAGAACAGATCCCTGTGGAATTCCACAAGATACAGTACTCTGATCTGATGTTACATACATTATTTACAGTAACAACTTGTTGTCGATTACTAAGATATGAAACAAACCAATCTTTGGCAATACCTCGGATACCATAGTACTCTAATTTCTTAATCAAGATTTTATGATTAACCGTGTCGAAGGCTTTACTGAAATCTAAGAATATTCCACAGGAATAGTTGCAGTCATCTATTGCTTTTTGAATTTTATCAATTATACAAAGAACTGCATGATCTGTAGAATGTTTTGCACGAAATCCAAATTGCTTATCAAAAAAAGTGTTTTTTTTCCCAAGGAATTTAAGTAATCTATCATACATTATTTTTTCTAAAAGCTTATTTAAAAGACTGAAAGAAGGGAAATTGGGCGGTAGTTGCACAAGCAAGTTTGAGATCCTTTTTTTATAAACAGGAATTATGTTTGCTAGCTTAAAATCACTTGGGACAATACCAGCCATAAAGAGATATTCCAGTGGCTTTGATCGATAACAGTTTTTTAGAATTTTAAGTATGGATATTGGTATACTAAAGGGGCCTGTGGCTTTACCAGATTTTAAACTAGCAATTTCATTACTATAGTGGTAGGAAAGACAAAAAAGATGTTACACGTTGGTGTAGTTAGATACTCTAGTGGTGTTTTGTGTACATTAGGTATTGTACTTGCTAATTCTTTACCTACGTTAGCAAAATATGTATTAAAAGCATTTGCAACGAGCTTAGGGTCAGTTATTTCACAATTATTATCTACAATCATTATAGATATCTGGCTAGCCTGGGGCTTGAAATGAATAATTTGTTTAATTCCTTTCCATATTCGTTTACTATCATTAATGTTATCAAAGAAATATTTATTGTAATATTGTCTTTTACTTGCCTTTAAGAGATGTTTTAATTTATTTCTATAAAATTTAAATTGTGTATGATTTAAGTAAGTAGATTTTGTCTTAATAAATTTTCTATATAGTTAATTTTTAATCTGAATGCGAAGGGATGTTTCGCGCCAATGATCTAATGTTGATTGAAAAGTAATAATAAATGCTACCATATTCGATGACTAATATATGTCCAGTGCGATAAAATGAAAAAAACAAACACGATTTACGTACGCTGAAAGTGGAAAGAACGTACGTGCGCACAGATATCGAACGTACGTGCAGAGATATGTACGTGATTCATAGTACGTGCGTCATCGTCGCACGTACGTCATTGTACGTGCGTCGCTTCTCTTACCTCGCCCTATAAATAAGGAGTGTCTCGACTAACCAGTCAAACAGTGTGAAGGGCCATGGACGAGAATACTACCAGTCGAACGGGACCAATGGACCAATTTCTTGGTGAAACTTCCAGTATGCAGCGAGAAAGGTCAGTGATTGCAGTCAATAATTTAGTCTTACGTACTGTTAATTCAAATGAATCAAATTGTTGCATTCTGGGTAATTAGCACTCGCTTAGGAAGGATCCGATAGACAATTTTTTATGGATACAAATTGCGCAAAATTATCCATTTAGCTCGTGTTTTTAGACTCGTTCTTCCATTAAGACCCTCGCGTAAGCCTTCTTCCTTTATTTATCTTGTATCACAGAAGATGTGTAGCTAAATTTACGTTACTAGAACAATAGCGCTGCGCGTGAGGTCTAAAAATAGTGTCTGAAACGAGACCCCCCGCAAGGGTCAGACAAACATGGCGCGAAATACAGTGTTTGTATGGGAATCCGATGCCAAATAATTTCCGTAAAATCGAGTGTCTGAAATATTCACTGTCAGCAAACTGAAGATACCAGGTAAAAGATTAACTAATCAAAATTTGAGGGATGTAGCTGTGCTGGGAAGCGTGCAATCGTGTTTTCAGTTTTCTATACTGATTTGTAACTTTGACTCGTTGTTTTAAACAGCCGAAATGTATGGGAAACTGAAAACACGATTGCACGCTTCCCAGCACAGCTACATCCCTCAAATTTTGATTAGTTAATCTTTTACCTGGTATCTAAAGTTTGCAGGCAGTGAATAGTTCAGAAATTCGATTTTACGAAAATTATTTGGCATCGGATTCCCATACAAACACTGTATTTCGCGCCATCTTTGCACCTCGCTTGATAAGATTGCCGTTTGTCGCTTTGTTTCAATCCTCTGTATTTTAGCCAACGTTTAAGCTGTTCGACAGTACAATCATCAGGTTCTCTTTCGGAATATAATGCAGGAAAGCCGTCATTTTTGGTAGAATAGTCAGACGACGAACTGAAGTGCTGGTCAATTCTTGTAAGTTCTAACGCGAAAAGTGGTTTGTTTGTCTGAGTCATGCGGGGGGGTCTTAATTTTCGTGACGTCACTCACGCGCAGCGCTATTGAAACGATACTACATCCGGGACCTGAGTGGCGTATTTTCCATATCTTCACTAGTGAATATATCGAGGACGTCTTGTTCCACTTTTTGCCTATTTTTTATTGTGTCTATATAACAAAAATACATATTCACTGTTTGAGTAGCCAATCAGAGCGCGCGAAAAGTGATATTCACTGGTGCGGTATATACTAAAACGATATATTATGTAAGTAAAATATAAGTGGGTGGAAAAGCGTCAGAAAAATGAGATGCTGTCAGTGTCAATAACATACTGAAATCTGAGCTGGAATGATTATGACGACTTAATTGCAAAGAATATAGGGGAATATTTTGAAATGTTTAGCTCAAATGAAAAGTAGGCAAGTAATTACTTTTAAATTTCATGCACTTGTCGAAATTCAATATATACAAATCTTGCCAGGACGGGGTATACCATAAGAGGCAAGTGTGGAATGTTTGGCGAAGTGCGCGCGCATTCATGGCGTTTAAACTATAGGTAACATCATCATGGTGGCCATGTTTCTTGCGTCTAGTTTGTAGTTCGTCCCAGTCTCGGGTGCATTAAGGCGTGGGTCTCGAAATGGCAAATCAAGAGGGGGTATCAGTCTATCTCTTTCTCATTAAGAATATTTTTATTCAAACTTTGACAAACATGATGTTGTTACGATAATATTTTCAATTGTCCTCGTTGGATTGGTAAACTATGAACTCTATCTGATCGACGTGCATAAAAATCCCCGGCATATGAAAACACTTTACCATAATGCAAGAGGCCATTAAATAAATCATTTTCATTACGGTTCGAAGGTCACATTCCATGTTTCCATTGTAACTGTCATGCGAAATTGTTAAGGTAGTGATAAAAACATCATATTTGTCAAAATTGTATGTAAAAATGTTACGAAGAGAGAGAGAGACTACGCCCTCTTGATTTGGGGTGGCCACCTTCAGACGCAGGGACTGAGACCGTACGTCATAAGATGACTTATTGGCGGTTATATAACCCTGGCAGCTCTATTTTGCAGTTTCTGTACCTTGTTTAATAAAGAGTTGTTCCGATGTTATCCCACACAGGACAACAATACAATATTTGAAGTTCATTGTTCTAATTTTTGTAATAAAAGCGCCCACTGAGGAAACTGTATAATAGAATAAAATCAGCATAAATCGTATTTTTTTTTTTATATCGTCATGTAGCAGCAGCCCGCCAAGCGAGGGAATCGGAGAAGGGACATCAGAAGTGCCATCACAAGTGCCAAGGTAATCCTCCCCATTTGAGCAAGAGGCCGAAAGTCTGAAAGAAACACAGACCATTTGAAACGCGACATGGCGACAGAACAACACAATTCGACAACAAGCTAGCGAATGCTAAATGCGTTTCTTTCTTTCTTGTCTTTTTTTTTTTTTTTTTGGACTATCGCAGCTCAGACGGCGAGGAACTGGGAGAAGAACGGATCCACACATCGCGATCTTCTCGTTTGGCTGGTGGTTGGCAGTTTATAGATCGCGAGGCACAAGTAGACGGGTGAGTACTTGTATGAATCGAGATCACGATTGTCAATTAAAGGAGCGGTGTCGCGGTTAGAGAGACTCCCCTCCCCTTCCCATCATGCACCCCTCTTCTAGGTGTAGATCTCATATTGCACAACCTTTTCAATCAAGCTTCAAAGGAAGAGAACTTATAACCGTTGGAATCCAATTAACTTCCAACGATGGAACAACGTTACGATGCACGCGCAAAACCACGACACGGCGCCTTTAATTACCGAATTGAGCTTTTTCAAACAGCAGCAACAACAACAATAATAATAATAATGATAATGACAATAATAGCAATAATAGTTGATAATGACGTCGAAGCTCGTGTGATTGTATACCGTGCAGCAACGACTCGCAAACCGTAAGGTGAAAACTACAACTGCAGCTTATCTGCACTGTGGCGCAGTGTTATATGCGTGCGTGCCTGGACTTAACATTTTTCTCAACCCTGTTTCGTTGGTTACATGGTTTTCCACTCGTTCGTTGCATGGGTTGTGCCGTGTTTTTTTGTTTTTTGTTTTGTTTTCACCACAATGTACAATAGGCAATGCACGAGACAACGTACGTAATCATGAAATAGCATAATCAATCGTGCAACATGTACTGTTCCCCAGAAGTGGTCGCCGCGGTACCGATGAAGACGAGGGAGAAGGCGAAGGAGAACTCTCGCAGCTAATAGACGACTCGCGGGTCGAGAATACGATGTCGCCTTCTGCCTACCGCAGCTTCGACCACGCCGCTGAACGAAGACAGGAGCTCGCGATGCAACCATACTTCCCCGAAGCTTTTGCTACGTCGCCGGAAGAACCTCTTTGCTTCGACTTCAATCTGGCTGTATTAGACTCTTTGAAGATTCCCCTGCCCCTTAGGGCACCAGAACGCCTACGCCGCGATGGGTCCGACGAGGACAGCACTAGCAGCGACGACGAAAGCGGCGACAAAACCTTCGAGAGTCGCAAAGAGGCAATAAAGTATTGCAGGGCGAAGCTTAGAAGGTGGACGCCTCTGCAGGAGAGCGGCGAAAGTCAGGCCGGACCGGAGAAAAAGCCAAAGCGTCGACGTCATCCTGGCATAAACAAGCAGGCCATGTTTCACTTGGAAGGGAGAGAGCTATCGCAACTCTTGCAGAGTGGACGGAGCGAGTTCGACGAGAATTTAAAACTTGTCAGGGAAGACCGGTATGTTAGTACACAGATGTCCGTTTTGCCGTGATTTTGCCGTGCGCCTGCCCTCGCGTATAGATGCGCGGGTAACTTTGGACGTTCTCTGCGCATCTATGCGAGAACTGGCCCACGGCAAAACGAAGCGTATTTGTTTAAAACGGCAACGCGTCCTTTGCGGCTAGCACATCACGTGGCTGTACTGGAGAGCAATACAAATCTTAATTTATGCATTTCATCCATTTTGCATAGTTTCGCCTTAATTAATAACTCGTTAAAGAAACATTGTTAGTCACCTTGTTTTCCCAGCTGAAATTGGTAAACAAAGGCTTCCTTCCACTGGTTATCCTGTTAAACTCGCGTTTTTGATTTACTGATTTCGTGGTCTAAGCCACGTTTCATTCAACGCCAAACCATTACCCGAACTTTGATCCCTGAACCAGGCATTAACATGCATGCTTGAGTTGCCGAATGCAGGAACTAACTAACTGACTTTGCCGTTCTTTTCTTCAATACACAGGTACGGGAATGTAATGTTCCTAAATGCGCCAAGCTGGAGTTGCGCGAGTGTTCAGTTTACTCACGGCTTTCCACGGCGGCTCATAAAAGCGGACCACGGCGGGTATTTACCAGGCAATGTGATTGTGTCCGCCAAAGCAAGTAATATGTGCCTGCGAAGACTGGCGGTCGAAGATGTAGCTTGCCTGATCAGTAAAAGCTCCATCGCTGGTGCCGGATTTACCGTGGCTAGACTGTTAAACTGTCGGTACGCCGCAGTGCGCTACCACGGTAGCGAGTACTCGCCTGACTACCTCCTTCAAGCTATGCTCGAGGTAGGATTGTCATTCAGCACTTTCGAACGGGTAGGGGCGGATGTTCTGACTGGCATGTCTAAGCACCTGGTCTCACGGCAACAAGACGTCTGGTGCGATGCCCCTGACGAGAGCAGCTCCTCCACGGAAGAGAGCGACAGTGAAGAAGTAGAATCGCTAACCCGGATGGATTTTCTCCCGGCACAGCACAAGGACACCCAATTGAGTGACGACACCGCTCACGAAGCGCTGACGAAAATCCTGTGCAACACCACGCAAGCGACGCAGACGGAACTTCCCGTCGACGAGTCTAGACCGGAACGACACGACACGCAACGACGACGACACGCAACGACGCGATCCAACAAGCGCAGAGCAGCTGGTGCGACCAATTCGTCGTCAAGCGGAAACAAGCAGAGGAAAGGTTCGTCGCAGCAGCGTGGCGATGGCCCAACGGAACCAGAGAGTGAGGGCACTTCAAGCCAACTCGTAGCTCCAGGCTGCTACGACCTGCCAGCAGTTGGTGTGCCCGCTGGCTTGGTCAGCGATGCCTTACCAGACAGCGCCTCGCTGAAGAGCTTGTGTGACTACACGGCCAGGAACCGCCCGTTTACCATGCAGGTAAGAGTCATGCACTATTCTACGTCTGCATGCACGCTCTCCTATATATACGTTCTATCGACGCAATAAGCGTACAGTCTGTTCGACTTGGGTTTCGGGCCTGCTGAGTTTGTTTGTATTCCGCCCTTGCTCCGAGGGTTTTTCTCCCTAAACCTAAATGCGATCTGTGGTTTAACCAGGTCCTGCCTTTGACCAGCCCCTATGGTTGTTTCGGGTCCCCGTTAAGTAATAGTCCAGCTAAGAACTAGGCAGTCCAACGGCAAGGAATGTAGAAAGGTGCTAATTTTCTATTCTTCTTTCTCGTAATTTCATTGGTTGATACTCATAAATTCAATAGAAACCCATCGAAATAACGCATTTTCCTTCGATAATTTTGGAGGTTTGAATTTAGTTTTGATCAAATGGTTTCATTTCGAAGAATATCGTATGTGGGGAAAGTTCTCGAATTTGCGATTGAAAAATCTTTTGTTTTCTCCATTTCTGATTGGCTGGACGGCAGTTGCTTTGAGTTTTCTCAGCATAACCAATAGTTTATTTTCTGGGTGTAATTTCTATTGTGGACATCTCATACAGCACTTAAGGCATATTCAAGCAAAATCGTATGTGGGATATGCTCATTGCCGCAAGCCTATTGTTCTTTGCCTAGTTCTTATGCGGACCATTACTTAAAATTCAGAGTTTTCTTTCGCTCACTCCTTTTTGTTCTTCTTTTTTTTTTTCCCTTTCTTTTTCATCTTTGGTTTGGACAGGAAATTCGAAGCTCTTGCCGCCCTCCCGATCCGAACAACGTAGACTTCACCAGCGCACGAGAGGTGCACAGATTGGCCGAAAACCTCACAGCAGCGTACCAAACGAGTGGCGCGCAGGCCGTACTGCAGCGACTGTGGAACGTGTGCAAGGAAGACTGCGACTGTGCTGCGGACAGCTGCTCTTTGAAATCGGGTGGCTCGCTGCGCGACGCTGTGAACTGCGAAGGATCAGGTTGTCGCGTCTGTGTCTTCTTCACGCAGCATGCCAAGCTGACAGAGGACAGCGTGGGATTTGCCACCGACAAAAATAAGCGTCTTGCTGTACTGTTGGACCTCTCGACGGCTGTGGCGAACCTTTTCCCGCGCCACAACTTGGAGCACGGAGCACAGCAAAAGAAGAGACGCCTGAAGGAGGAACTGTCGTCTGTGCTGTGTTGCCAGGAAAACAGACTTGGATGCATTCGAGCCTTGGGAAAGCTCGCAGAATTCGTGCCACGAATCAGATGTGTGCAGCTGAAAAGCGGCTGGTCGCAGTTTTGGCCGCAACTTCGCAAGATCGCCAAAGCGGTCAACAAACAGCCCAGCACCGAATGCAAGTTGGTGGTATTGGCCGCTTTGAGATTGCGTATCCCTGCCGCCGAGTGGGGCTTCTTTTTGTCAACGGGGACACAGGAGGAAGCCAGCATAGTCCGGAAGACTTTCCTGTCTGACCCACCGTCGCCAGAAGAGACGATTGCCTCCAGTTCAGCAGTTGTTGTAGTGCCGCAGCACGCGAGGTGAACAGTTCCACGTTTCCGTGTTCGGTCGGAATGTCCACCTATATACGAACACTAGTTTTGGTTACTCTTATATTAAGTCACGTGAGTGTATTTGTTTCATTATTTCAAACAGAGACTTTCAAAGTACTTTTGCCAAATACAGTTGAACAAAGGGAGGTCTCTCGATTGATGACGGAAATTATTGAGTAAGAGGTCCTTTAAAGGCCTCCTGCAATTCGGACTGGACGGCATTTCAAAGTCCGCGCAGTTAGTTCCAGTCCTGGAACTAATTGCGCGGACTTTGAAATCAACGCGTCATCTCCCTTAGATTGACTAATATCATCAATTGTCAAAATCGCTAGAATTGATTATAATCATCATTCTAAGACAAATCCTAACCCGAACTACAAACCGAACCCTAACCATCGGACGAGTTCACGGGTAAACGACGGGTTCTCACTCACCTAGAGCTAGGGTTCGCAGGTAAACAAGAAAGGAAGGTAAACGAGAGAAGAATTTGTTTTGAGCGCTCCTACTCGGGCTCGAACTCGTAACCGTTTGCGTGTAGTGCTTGGTAGTACAGACGCCATGACCACTACACTAAGCGCGTCTACCGCCGTTCGGAATTTGACAATTGTCTATCTTTATATATACTTGACTGGCTTTTAACCTCGAGGTTAAATTGAGGATTATAATAAATTTTAGCGATTTTGACAATTGATGATATTAGTCAATCTAAGGGAGATAACGTGTTGTTGAAATGCCGTCCAGTCCGAATTGGAGGCATTTAAACATTACTTTAAAGAACGCCTTGCATGTCGTCGTCTCAATTAAGCCTCGGTCAGGCGTATCTAGCAAATGAAGAAAAACAAAACTGCCCTAGCAAACTGTACAGTGTAGGTAACTACATAGCTGGCAAATTGTTATTGCATGATCTACCTTAGTGTATGCGTTGTGCATTGCATGTGCATTGTGAAAGTAAAGAACTTTTAACGTACCACAAGTGTTGCTTGTTTCCATCACTGGCTATCGTATATAGTAATGACAGTCACACTTCGGTGCAGCGCAACCTTGAGTTCGTGAGCTGTCGAAAGAGTAAGACATTAAGACATTACTTTGATACTGCTTTTAAACTTCTCATGCAAGCATGTTACTCAAAGGCATGGTCGACTATTAGGAATTGTGATGAATTAACACTCTCAATTCGCCGGCCATCTTTGTCGGTTTTAAATGAAATACTGACTCTAGAAATCTTTAATGAGGCGTTGATCGTGACGTGTCACCAAAGACACGAGAATGGGCCGGTCACATTGCATTTTTTTTAAGTGCTGCTTATCTGATTACACTTCTGGTTGTTTCTAAAACTCCGTTTGGAATTGGTCGACATTTTGCCATTGGAGGTGAGAAAGTTGCGATAAATTGCTTCCAAGAACAACGGGGTCGCCTGATTCTCTATTTTCGAACTATCTATACTATTTAGAAGCGATACGCAAGGAATTGTTACTTTAAAAATGCAATGTATCCGGCCCATTTCGAGATGCAATTTCCTATACTCAGGCCTGATTCTCAAACGGCTTTGTAATGCTTAGTGATTGGACAAGCATAATCTCCATAATGCCACGGTGCCTACAACTCAAGTCTATGCAGACAACATTCACTGAAATCGTTAAAATAATACAGCTGCCTCGACCCCCGGGCTAACCACGGAGATATGTGGGGGAATCACGCAGGAGGATTGAATGCAAACATTGCCCCTGGGGTCGGGGAAATGCTTGACTTTGTTCTAGGGTTGGAAAACTGGGGTGGGGGGATTTGTTCCTTAAAGATACTATGAAGGTCAGTGAAGTGTTAATTAATAAAGTTCCATTCTCTGTTGAAAATAGAGTGTTCAATGCTATTGAAATAACGTTAGTAACGAGATTCCATGCAGTAGTCAATTCATGCAGGTCCAGCGATCTCATTTCGTGCAAAATGACGGGGGATTGTATAGGTCGTGGAAGACCTAACCAGGGGACTTTGAAAGGGACGATTCCCCTACCCCTGGGGGAAATCGTCAAGATTTGTTCTGTCCCCCTGGTCAGCCCGGGGGTCGACCCCTCGGGGAAGCCGCTGATAGGTGCATTAGTTTAAAACATTCTTCTTGGGGTTATAGTATTAAGGAGTCAAACACACGGATCGACTCCTAAACTCGAAACAAGCTAATTATTTCACATTTCATGGATCACCATCAAATATTTTCTCGCGCGCGTGATTGGTTGAATGTGTCACGTGACCTACAAGCGCGCCTCAAAGAAAATATTTCAAGGATGATAACAACAATAACCTACATTGCGGCCTTGATATTTGTCCTTGGACTGAGATTATCTCATCCTAGAAGCTCTCGGGAACTGTTCTCTTTTCGGATCAGATAATGTCCGCGGACGAAATATCAGGGCATATTTCCACGCCACAAATAGGTCATTGTATTTATATCTTTAAGTTATGCAGATATTTATACACATTTTAGACATACCTGATTTGCACTACATCAGTTCATCACCAACAAAAATAATAGACAACGGACATATCCAACGAACAGATCTAAAGAGCAACAAATATGGAATAGGTCAGTTTAAATGCCCGAAATTCTCGCCTTCTCGGTCGGCCATTTTGACCGCCACTTAACTTATGACCAACTCAACACTTACTGGCTTGCACTTACAAATAAGAAACATGTACCAGCGCGAACCTAGAGTCCTATAGAACTACGGGCACAGTTTTTTAGCTCCTCAAATCACCCTCTTCCCACGCAAAAAGAAGAAATAACATTCTCGACCCAGATCTACTCCGACACAGGTAGCCCGCACAAACGTAAACAAACCTAGTCTTCCCGCCTACCATCATGCATCAGTCAGGGCACGTGCTAAAGCCAAAATCTTCATCGCACTTCGCGTGATCGGTCGAGGAAATGGACGAGAGCAGGTCTTTCGCCTCTCCACAGCCGAAGATAGTGAATTACGAATCGTCGGAGGGGGAACAGTCCGTAAGAGATACATCTCCAGTACAGGGCAGTTTTGCCAACGACAGCACAAGCGAAAGTGAACACGATGTGTATGTGTCATCAGCGGAACCTCACCTCGAAATTGTGCCCGAATATTCCTCCGACTTCTCCTCTTCCCTAAGCCCTTCATATTCTGCTAGTTCGGACAGCAGTAGCACTTCCTCTGACCCTAGTGTGGTGGAATTGGAACGTAATCTAAGTGACGTGGAACAAATTTTGGATAATGAAACTACTCCTCAGCTCAACCAAGTCCAGCAAAGCCTATCACTTCCTCTCAGCTCTCAAGAAGATCAACAAAGCCAAAGACCTTGCAAGAAGCAACGTACGAATAGTACTGCATACGCGCTAACCGTTGCTCAGATGCCATCAAAAGTCTCAAAAATCCTCTCAGATGCCGCGAACTTTTTCACAAAGACTCTAAATTTAGAACGTCTTGGCCCACCTATATCCGAGGCCACCTTCTCCAAAGTTAAAGAGAGAATATGTTGTAAGTATAGCTTGATTTGTTTGGTATCACAGGGTTACCTAGTAACGCTTACTGTTATAATCCCCCATGTAACTTTGACATGGTCTCAAAAAGTGTAAGCAATATGTAAGGTTTGCCAATTGCCCACTACCTGGACGGCAGTATATCAAATAATTAAGCACTGTATACAGGCAGAGGTCTCTAATTCCCTTTCTCTCAAAGAGATCTCTGCTAGTAGGGAATGGTGAAGGGAAACTGCTGGATATGTAAATTGTTTATTCACAAAACAAAACTCTTTCCTATATTGTTACATGTAATACCATGAGCCCAAGTCGATCTACCAACCTTTGGAATGAATCACGTACAGCTAATTTTAATATTATTTTTCTTTCATTCCTTCTATATTGTCAGGCTACTTAGGATATCTGCACTCGGAACGAAACATGCCCTTGGTCAGTCTTGGCGACTCCGTCTTCCAAAATTCAAGCTGCATAGAAGGGTATCTGATTTATTTAACTGTGAGTATGTAACCTAGCTAGCATTCACCATGCCTCTTTGATGCTAAATCCCCTAGCCCCCCCCCCCCCCCCCCCCCACTACCATTGGGTTATCAACATGCAAGCAGAACACTTACTGTGGGACTACTTGTAATTATTGGGGTCACTTAGACAACAAGAATCCATTGCATTTGTAGAACAAAAACAAAGAATTTGAACTTTTGGTCACCGGTCACAGTGAACGAAGAGCCATTTATTCATTTAGAGCCATTCATTTGTTTACTCAGGCTTCTCACCACTTGTCATTTTCACTCAAACACACAGGACAGCAGGAAACTGAACCCAAGTACTGTTTCTAACCATGTGGGTGGTATTCTCTACATGCTCAAATATCTTAATCGCAGCTCGGCACCTTTGTACAGTGACGTTCCTCTCATCAATCAGCTGAGAAAAACGGCCACGCATTTACAGAAGCAAGGAGATTTGGAGCGTCCCACAACTACCCATGAACTAAAGGCAGTGAACCGCTGGTTAGATTGGTACGTACTTACATTATCAATACGTACTGCCTGCTAGTCAGTAAGTTATATAATCATGGCTGCAATAATAATAAAATTGTGCACAGTTTGCTGGCTGCAGTAAGTGGTGTTAAGTGCAGAGAGAAAACAATATGACTGGTATTGAATGAAGTAACTATTAGCTTAAGGACTGCATGCATGCATGGTTACGAAAAAAGAGAGCTCACATCAGACAAAACATGGCTTTGCTCTGTGAAATAGATATCCCACGTGTTATTGTCCACACAGCATGATCACATGCATAATTTGTATGTTGAATGCCCAATACATTTATTTGCATGCTTCTGTCAGAATAAAATTGCATATTGTATAATAATTCTAATAATTGCACATTTGTATACTAATTTGAGTTTATATTATTTTGCAACTGAATTGACAAAAAGTTTCTAATGAAATGAAATTTCTCTATAGGGAACAGATTGTGGGGTGTATGACGATGCAACGGCAGAAATTTGAGATGGCTAAGGGACTAAGCAAGGCGAGAGAGTGCATGGATCTTGTGTTATTGGCAATGTACTGTGAATTACCACCGGCTAGAGCTCTGGAGATCAGAACGCTTCGCATCTGCAGAGAAAGTCCACAACAGCAATTCAATGCTAGGGATTTTACTGGGAAGAATGTCCTACTGCTCAATAGCAGTGGAAGTTTAACTCTACACTTTCAAGATTACAAGACAAAAAAATATTTTGGACATGACCAGGTCACCGTGGAGGTAAGCAATATTGTCTGCTGTCTACATAAAGGGCCAAATTTTCAAATTAACTTTATTAAGTTTACACGTTTTTATTACAAATTTCGATTCCGTATCAAGTGATCGTGCAGTTGAATGGTAGAATGTTTTTTTTTATTTGAGTGTGGCATCTGCATGTATGAGTCATAGAGGTCTCCAAAATGCCAATGAATTTCACGTCAACCCCAGAATAATTTATTATACAAAAACAATAACATGGTACATTGTAGACGAGATACATGCATGACCTTTCATAATGATCTATGATGTCATTGTAGATTACTGCAAATGTTCAATTAAAATCAAATAACAGTTTCATTCACAAGGAGAAATAAATTACAGTAATTTTCTGGGTTGCAGACCTCACATTCAGTGGCATTTTGAAGATACAACCTCATGGATGCATACAATACTCAAATCAAGAAACATTTCACCTGCAGTCAATATGTGACAGGGTGACTAACAGCTAGCAGAAGTGAAAAAAGCTTTGAATGATTAGTCGTTTCTACATTGCAGGAAGGAAGCGAGCTGACCAGGATAATACGAGAATATCTAAAGACGTACAGAGCACAGCTATGCCATACGACAGATGACCAAAATTGTGTTTTTTTGGTGAGTAGAACCCAAGTCAGATTGTTTACAAATCATGTCAGTTAATTATTACCCTGGATTTGACTCATTTCAAATTATCAATGAATTATATTGGGCTATATGTGCATGTGTTTCACCATTTCCAAACAGTTGCAACTGGCCTAATATCTAACAGCAATAATCACTGGCTTACTGAAGTCTGTTAATTGTCTTAATAGAACTGATCAAGATTGTACATCATGTGTATTAATTTAGGCTAAGGGTGAATACTCCATTTCACTCATTTTGGTTAGATGTCATACACCCTAGTGCAGGTTGAAGAAAAACGAGTGTTTGTTGTTGACTGTCATGGACAAAATCTAGCCCTAACCATGTAGTTGATTCAATATCATGCACCCCTTGGACAAGTTGTTATTTCCTGTAAAAATTAACCCCTTTGGAATGAATTTGACAAAATATTCACTCTTGAGGGTTAATTTATTTCCACATTAACCCAAAGCTTCACCACTAAAGGTGAATGTTCAATCACATTCACGCCTTGCATGTTATTGTATTTCTCCCTTCTAGGCATCTAGTGGAGCTCCATTCTCTGGCCCGGCATTCACAAAGCACTTGAAACGAGTCTTTTTCAAGCTTACTGGTGTGGAAATATCGGTCAATGGGCTAAGGTCATCGTTTGTTACGTATGCATACTCTCAACGGTGAGTTTTATTCTTCTAAAAACTTTAGCTGAAATTATTGCAGCAATAGACATACTAGGCGAGAAGACCAATAAATATTTCAACAGATCCAGCTTGCACATTTGTTGTCCCAATTCAGGTCACCTGACTTTTCCCTTTTGTAATATTTTCTTGTTTTTCTCTATCCCAAAGAAGAAATTAATGTACCAACTTCTCTTACTGGAAAACAAAGTGCTAAATGTCACATGATCTCGATTGGGACAACAAATTATGTGTACAAGCTGGATCGTTCTATTTTTGTCTCTGATTTTGAACTCAGTTTATTCAAAGCATACCTTAATTCATTCAAAGCAACAGTCTTTGAACCTAGTAATGCATATACACCTATTTCAAACAAGGTTGATCAGAACGAAGAACTTAAAACTACAAATATTGAACAATAAGGCTCTATGGTTCAATGATTCAAAGACAATAGAGCTGTTGTTCAATGCTTGTAGTTAGTTCTTCGTTCTGATCAACCTTTTTTGAAACAGGTGTATTCTAAACACATTAACTAGGAGGTCCTGAAAATTATGTCACTGTACTGTAACATAGGTACATGCATCATACACATCATGTGCTGTTGGGATAATTCTGGAGTATTTGGTCCTCAGAGGTTATACCCCTGGCCCACTTTTTCAGACTAGCACAGGGGTTAATTCCTGTTCCCCCCCCCCCCCCCACCACCACCAAAAAAAAAAACCCAAAACAAAACAACAACAAAATGAAAACAAACCATGCATTGCATAATATATCACTTCTTTCTTTGGTCATTAAACATTGTGGACTTGATCCCTCCTGTTATAAAGGGCACAGTCCAAGATATGTGTTTTATTATTGGAAAATATTTATGACTATCAAGTTAATCTTCATATTGGAAAAGTAAAAAGTAATTAAACACTGCATATAGGTTAAATGAATTATTATTGCTTTACAGAAATTGCTCTGACTCGCTGAAGACCAGTTTAGCTTTGGCACTTCGTCACTCAAGAGAACAGGCCCAGAAAACTTATGACAAAAGGACAAGTGCAGAGAAAAAAGACGAGGCTGTTGCATTTGCACGTCAGTGTTCAGAAACCATTTCTCAATCCGAGGTCAATCGAGAAGAGCCCCCCCCAAGACCCTCGAAAGAACGAGAGTTCCAGCCTGGTCAATTCGTTGCTCTTGTTGAAGAACGGAGCACATTGAAAGAACCGAAGTTGTTGGTCGGTAGAGTTCAACACTATGTCAGTGACATAGACGTGTCTTTGCTTTGGTACAAACAGACAAATTCAAACAGGTACAGCCTTGAATTTGATGGATCACCATGGATTGAGTCGACTCATAGCTTGCATGCTGTCAAAATGACTCAAGCAAAAAACAATTCAGGCCAATATTTGCTGTCAACATCTGCCAGGACAATTCACAAGGCTGTCAAGGGAATGTAGTACATGTATATCAAAACAGTAGTGTACGTGTGGCTTCCTTGCTGTGTTTTTTCTTCCAATTTCAGCAGCAGAAAGCAGACATTAGTGTCCAGTATTTTGATGCAGCTCAGTTGTCCATTAATTGTCATTGTGCTGGTTAAAGTATGTAGTGATTACATGGATAGAGACCTTGATTTATGCAATTAATGGTGGCACAAACTCTGATTTCGAACATGCCTTTAATTTACACCTCTCAGCTCTCAAGAAGATCAGCAAAGACCTTGCGAGAAGCAATGTACGAATAGTACTGCATACGCGCTAACCGTTGATCAGATGCCATCAAAAGTCTCAAAAATGCTCTCAGATGCTGTGAACTTTTTCACAAAGACTCTAAATTTAGAATGTCTTGGCAAGAGCAGTAACATTAGTTGTTTATACTGTGTGCAGACCTTAATTATGCAATATTCGGGAGTATTGCACTTTTTATTTAAACTAGCTGGTCAGCAAAATTGAGCACTGGTCGGCACATAAGAAAATCAGCCTTGTCGGATAAATCATCATGTTCTGCTAGTTCGGACAGCAGTAGCACTTCCTCTGATCCTAGTGTGGTGGAATTGGAACATAATCTAAGCGACGTGGAACAAATTTTGGATAATGAAACTACTCCTCAGCTCAACCAAGTCCAAAGCCTATCACTTCCTCTCAGCTCTCAAGAAGATCAACAAAACCAAAGACCTTGCAAGAAGCAACGTACGAATAGTACTGCATACGCGCTAATTAACCGTTGATCAGATGCCATCAAAAGTCTCAAAAATGCTCTCAGATGCTGTGAACTTTTTCACAAAGACTCTAAATTTAGAATGTCTTGGCAAGAGCAGTAACATTAGTTGTTTATACTGTGTGCAGACCTTAATTATGCAATATTCGGGAGTATTGCACTTTTTATTTAAACTAGCTGGTCAGCAAAATTGAGCACTGGTCGGCACATAAGAAAATCAGCCTTGTCGGATAAATCATCATGTAAAAAATATGTGAAATGTGAGTGTCGTAGCTTTCAATTGAAGGGCTGTGTGCAAAATGGGCGTAAGTGGCAATTCTCCTTCAATTTTTTTTTTTTAAAGGCAAAATTTAGAACGTGATCAGGAGTCACTTACGCCCTTGTTGCACATAACCCTTCGATTGCTACAAAGTAATTAGACTGCATTCTTTTGAAGTTTTATAATTTCTGTTTATATTGACTGTTTTACAAAGCAGAAATGAACAAAACAAGACAAAAGGCTGCCAAGTCAGATCGACCGATTGATTTTGCTTTCATGCATGATTCGAACCCAGTACCCACTCCAGGGTATTGCATTAATGATCCCATGATAATTATTTGTTCCATTACATTTATTTAGCATTTAAGATGTTAGGGAAAATATACAAACATGCCATGGTTGGCTTGAGCCAGGATAGTTAAGGCCCTGGATGTGACCTTTTTGAAAGATTAACTGGTCACATCATTGTGTTATCTTTCTGCCAATCGGTACTAACTTGTATACATGTATGCATGTGATGTTATCTAGCTTGCCAGATTTTTTGTATTCCCTGCCCCCAAGTTAGTAATTAAACCATTGTCCTGATCTGGAAACAGGATTGAGAGAGAGAGAGAATCTCATGGACATGTCAGGGGTAGGGTCAGGGATTATTGCAAACTAATTTATGCCCCATTCACACCAACTAAAACTGTTTGTTTACCTAAACCCTATCAGCTTGAATGTGCTTTAAGTAACATGGGGTAAACATTACATCGAACAGCTTGTTTAGCCAGGGTCTATCAGATCAGGTTGCAACTAGTTTAGCGTCAAGCAAGTACAATGTGGAAACATATATTATTTTAAACTTGTTTCTAAATTAAACAGATTTTAAATGATGATTTAAAGCTTTGGTGTGAATGGAGCATTATAAGTCATTGTAAAATTTAATGTGTGCACAAATGATATCAATTGAAATAAACTTCAATGATTGTCTTAAACAAAAACGTTGTTGTACTTACTCTCGCACAGTTTTGGCCAGTGGAAGCTGTCCAACAATGAAATGAATTGCAATGCATATTTTTTTGCTCTTGTGACCCCACATAGTACAAGCTTATTTTAATGGGTGGTATTAGCAAACTTCAAAATGCTGTTTTCGAAAAAAATCCAATCTATTGAAGGTTGAAAAATTACATTTTCAAACAGGTTCTTATAATCTTGCAGTTATTTATGACGTGGGAAAACAAGGGACAGAAAATGTGAGCCTTCATGAGAATGCAATTAGCTTTTTTAAAGAAAACCATGGCCTAGCTAGCGGGGTCAACTCAATGTAACCAGGTTTTAAAATCGGATCAAAATTGTTTGGTAGAGCCCAAGAAGTGTCTGTCAACCATACAGTGTGTCACCCATGTGGGAGTTGAACCCACTCATCTCTGGTAACATGTTACCCGAGATTACCCCTTTGGGTGGTTACGTTGCTGATGGTTGCCTCCTTGTGATGGGGCTGGAGTTTGTATTCAAATCCTTTCTTTGCCAAAAGCAATAGATTTGGCCACACTAGCTATGAGCCATTTCGTAAACATGGAGTGTGCAAATTGACACAAATTCAATTCCAATTTAAAACAAAAAATGCCACATTTAAATTATTATGTTTACCAAGTTTTAGGGTATTTGAGCAGATATAAGTACTGATCATGAATAAGAAGTGTTTCAATTTTTTGGGAGTACTGAACTCTTGCTGTTCAGTTCTTATTTACTCCAACTGTCCATCTCAAACTCTTTAAAGGGAACCCCAACTGTTGAAACAAGTTGCTGTTAAATTGTTGGCAATGTGGTCTAAATTAAAAATATGTTGGAAAATGCATTTGTTTTAAAACAAAATCAATACAAGTATGGCTCTGATGACATTTCGCGGCTGGCCCTATTGTCAAAAACAATAGACCTTTTGTTGTGTAACAATAGGGACAACCGTGTGACGTCATCAGATCCAAGATGGTGGCGCCCACGCCCAAAATGGCTCATACTTGTATCCAATTTTTAAACAAATATGTGGAAATATATTTTCCAATTTGTTCAACAGATTTTTAATTCGGACCACATTGCCAACAATTTAACAGCAACTAATTATTGGATTACATTTTCACACATGGCCACAGCTCATAATGTGAATCAATTTAAAAAGGGCCTTGAAATCTGATATTAAAAATTCCATAGTTTTTTCTTGCTTTTGGAAGATAATAAGACTGTTTTGCGGCAAGCCTTGTATTGTAGTTATGAATTTTATTAACCTTAATAAAGAAAGAATGAAAAACAGAAGGTAAGAGATGATTGTGAAATTTGTACATAAATATTGAAATGTGCAGGGTGACAAGATCAATTTTTTTTATAATTTTTAAAGACTTAAACAATGAGCTTGAATGCTCATCAAATCTAGAAAACGTAATGATACGCATTGCCTTTTTTTGTAAAATAAAGAGCAGTTGAAGGGTAGTTTCATATGTATTCCCCCAAGTAATTATCCCATAGATCAAAAATGGATATATCAAAGCATAATAAAGATTTAGAAGAATATCTATACTAATATAATAGCGAAGTTTGGAAAAAATGGCAACACTTCTTTTGATCTTTTTAGCAATGCATTCTACTTGTTGTTGTTTTCAACTAAGATTTGAATCGATTAAGATACCAAGGTACTTAATACAAAAGTCTTGCTTTAGATGCTTATCACTTATAGTTAACTTAAAATTTGAGACCTTAAATTTTTTTTGTGGGGGATGAAAGATAACAAAATTGGATTTTTCTATGTTAAGTGAGAGCTTGTTAGCACTGATAGCCAGATATGAACATTGTTTAGTTCAGCATTTATGCTTGTTTCAAGTATTGAGAGATTCTTGTGTTCACTGAAAAGATTTGCATCATCTGCAAATAGATGAAAATCAAATAGATCTGAAGAATGATGAAAGTCATTTACATATAATAAAAAAGGTAATGGACCAAGAACAGATCCCTGTGGAATTCCACAAGATACAGTACTCTGATCTGATGTTACATACATTATTTACAGTAACAACTTGTTGTCGATTACTAAGATATGAAACAAACCAATCTTTGGCAATACCTCGGATACCATAGTACTCTAATTTCTTAATCAAGATTTTATGATTAACCGTGTCGAAGGCTTTACTGAAATCTAAGAATATTCCACAGGAATAGTTGCAGTCATCTATTGCTTTTTGAATTTTATCAATTATACAAAGAACTGCATGATCTGTAGAATGTTTTGCACGAAATCCAAATTGCTTATCAAAAAAAGTGTTTTTTTTCCCAAGGAATTTAAGTAATCTATCATACATTATTTTTTCTAAAAGCTTATTTAAAAGACTGAAAGAAGGGAAATTGGGCGGTAGTTGCACAAGCAAGTTTGAGATCCTTTTTTTATAAACAGGAATTATGTTTGCTAGCTTAAAATCACTTGGGACAATACCAGCCATAAAGAGATATTCCAGTGGCTTTGATCGATAACAGTTTTTTAGAATTTTAAGTATGGATATTGGTATACTAAAGGGGCCTGTGGCTTTACCAGATTTTAAACTAGCAATTTCATTACTATAGTGGTAGGAAAGACAAAAAAGATGTTACACGTTGGTGTAGTTAGATACTCTAGTGGTGTTTTGTGTACATTAGGTATTGTACTTGCTAATTCTTTACCTACGTTAGCAAAATATGTATTAAAAGCATTTGCAACGAGCTTAGGGTCAGTTATTTCACAATTATTATCTACAATCATTATAGATATCTGGCTAGCCTGGGGCTTGAAATGAATAATTTGTTTAATTCCTTTCCATATTCGTTTACTATCATTAATGTTATCAAAGAAATATTTATTGTAATATTGTCTTTTACTTGCCTTTAAGAGATGTTTTAATTTATTTCTATAAAATTTAAATTGTGTATGATTTAAGTAAGTAGATTTTGTCTTAATAAATTTTCTATATAGTTAATTTTTAATCTGAATGCGAAGGGATGTTTCGCGCCAATGATCTAATGTTGATTGAAAAGTAATAATAAATGCTACCATATTCGATGACTAATATATGTCCAGTGCGATAAAATGAAAAAAACAAACACGATTTACGTACGCTGAAAGTGGAAAGAACGTACGTGCGCACAGATATCGAACGTACGTGCAGAGATATGTACGTGATTCATAGTACGTGCGTCATCGTCGCACGTACGTCATTGTACGTGCGTCGCTTCTCTTACCTCGCCCTATAAATAAGGAGTGTCTCGACTAACCAGTCAAACAGTGTGAAGGGCCATGGACGAGAATACTACCAGTCGAACGGGACCAATGGACCAATTTCTTGGTGAAACTTCCAGTATGCAGCGAGAAAGGTCAGTGATTGCAGTCAATAATTTAGTCTTACGTACTGTTAATTCAAATGAATCAAATTGTTGCATTCTGGGTAATTAGCACTCGCTTAGGAAGGATCCGATAGACAATTTTTTATGGATACAAATTGCGCAAAATTATCCATTTAGCTCGTGTTTTTAGACTCGTTCTTCCATTAAGACCCTCGCGTAAGCCTTCTTCCTTTATTTATCTTGTATCACAGAAGATGTGTAGCTAAATTTACGTTACTAGAACAATAGCGCTGCGCGTGAGGTCTAAAAATAGTGTCTGAAACGAGACCCCCCGCAAGGGTCAGACAAACATGGCGCGAAATACAGTGTTTGTATGGGAATCCGATGCCAAATAATTTCCGTAAAATCGAGTGTCTGAAATATTCACTGTCAGCAAACTGAAGATACCAGGTAAAAGATTAACTAATCAAAATTTGAGGGATGTAGCTGTGCTGGGAAGCGTGCAATCGTGTTTTCAGTTTTCTATACTGATTTGTAACTTTGACTCGTTGTTTTAAACAGCCGAAATGTATGGGAAACTGAAAACACGATTGCACGCTTCCCAGCACAGCTACATCCCTCAAATTTTGATTAGTTAATCTTTTACCTGGTATCTAAAGTTTGCAGGCAGTGAATAGTTCAGAAATTCGATTTTACGAAAATTATTTGGCATCGGATTCCCATACAAACACTGTATTTCGCGCCATCTTTGCACCTCGCTTGATAAGATTGCCGTTTGTCGCTTTGTTTCAATCCTCTGTATTTTAGCCAACGTTTAAGCTGTTCGACAGTACAATCATCAGGTTCTCTTTCGGAATATAATGCAGGAAAGCCGTCATTTTTGGTAGAATAGTCAGACGACGAACTGAAGTGCTGGTCAATTCTTGTAAGTTCTAACGCGAAAAGTGGTTTGTTTGTCTGAGTCATGCGGGGGGGTCTTAATTTTCGTGACGTCACTCACGCGCAGCGCTATTGAAACGATACTACATCCGGGACCTGAGTGGCGTATTTTCCATATCTTCACTAGTGAATATATCGAGGACGTCTTGTTCCACTTTTTGCCTATTTTTTATTGTGTCTATATAACAAAAATACATATTCACTGTTTGAGTAGCCAATCAGAGCGCGCGAAAAGTGATATTCACTGGTGCGGTATATACTAAAACGATATATTATGTAAGTAAAATATAAGTGGGTGGAAAAGCGTCAGAAAAATGAGATGCTGTCAGTGTCAATAACATACTGAAATCTGAGCTGGAATGATTATGACGACTTAATTGCAAAGAATATAGGGGAATATTTTGAAATGTTTAGCTCAAATGAAAAGTAGGCAAGTAATTACTTTTAAATTTCATGCACTTGTCGAAATTCAATATATACAAATCTTGCCAGGACGGGGTATACCATAAGAGGCAAGTGTGGAATGTTTGGCGAAGTGCGCGCGCATTCATGGCGTTTAAACTATAGGTAACATCATCATGGTGGCCATGTTTCTTGCGTCTAGTTTGTAGTTCGTCCCAGTCTCGGGTGCATTAAGGCGTGGGTCTCGAAATGGCAAATCAAGAGGGGGTATCAGTCTATCTCTTTCTCATTAAGAATATTTTTATTCAAACTTTGACAAACATGATGTTGTTACGATAATATTTTCAATTGTCCTCGTTGGATTGGTAAACTATGAACTCTATCTGATCGACGTGCATAAAAATCCCCGGCATATGAAAACACTTTACCATAATGCAAGAGGCCATTAAATAAATCATTTTCATTACGGTTCGAAGGTCACATTCCATGTTTCCATTGTAACTGTCATGCGAAATTGTTAAGGTAGTGATAAAAACATCATATTTGTCAAAATTGTATGTAAAAATGTTACGAAGAGAGAGAGAGAGACTACGCCCTCTTGATTTGGGGTGGCCACCTTCAGACGCAGGGACTGAGACCGTACGTCATAAGATGACTTATTGGCGGTTATATAACCCTGGCAGCTCTATTTTGCAGTTTCTGTACCTTGTTTAATAAAGAGTTGTTCCGATGTTATCCCACACAGGACAACAATACAATATTTGAAGTTCATTGTTCTAATTTTTGTAATAAAAGCGCCCACTGAGGAAACTGTATAATAGAATAAAATCAGCATAAATCGTATTTTTTTGTTGTATATCGTCATGTAGCAGCAGCCCGCCAAGCGAGGGAATCGGAGAAGGGACATCAGAAGTGCCATCACAAGTGCCAAGGTAATCCTCCCCATTTGAGCAAGAGGCCGAAAGTCTGAAAGAAACACAGACCATTTGAAACGCGACATGGCGACAGAACAACACAATTCGACAACAAGCTAGCGAATGCTAAATGCGTTTCTTTCTTTCTTGTCTTTTTTTTTTTTTTTTTGGACTATCGCAGCTCAGACGGCGAGGAACTGGGAGAAGAACGGATCCACACATCGCGATCTTCTCGTTTGGCTGGTGGTTGGCAGTTTATAGATCGCGAGGCACAAGTAGACGGGTGAGTACTTGTATGAATCGAGATCACGATTGTCAATTAAAGGAGCGGTGTCGCGGTTAGAGAGACTCCCCTCCCCTTCCCATCATGCACCCCTCTTCTAGGTGTAGATCTCATATTGCACAACCTTTTCAATCAAGCTTCAAAGGAAGAGAACTTATAACCGTTGGAATCCAATTAACTTCCAACGATGGAACAACGTTACGATGCACGCGCAAAACCACGACACGGCGCCTTTAATTACCGAATTGAGCTTTTTCAAACAGCAGCAACAACAACAATAATAATAATAATGATAATGACAATAATAGCAATAATAGTTGATAATGACGTCGAAGCTCGTGTGATTGTATACCGTGCAGCAACGACTCGCAAACCGTAAGGTGAAAACTACAACTGCAGCTTATCTGCACTGTGGCGCAGTGTTATATGCGTGCGTGCCTGGACTTAACATTTTTCTCAACCCTGTTTCGTTGGTTACATGGTTTTCCACTCGTTCGTTGCATGGGTTGTGCCGTGTTTTTTTGTTTTTTGTTTTGTTTTCACCACAATGTACAATAGGCAATGCACGAGACAACGTACGTAATCATGAAATAGCATAATCAATCGTGCAACATGTACTGTTCCCCAGAAGTGGTCGCCGCGGTACCGATGAAGACGAGGGAGAAGGCGAAGGAGAACTCTCGCAGCTAATAGACGACTCGCGGGTCGAGAATACGATGTCGCCTTCTGCCTACCGCAGCTTCGACCACGCCGCTGAACGAAGACAGGAGCTCGCGATGCAACCATACTTCCCCGAAGCTTTTGCTACGTCGCCGGAAGAACCTCTTTGCTTCGACTTCAATCTGGCTGTATTAGACTCTTTGAAGATTCCCCTGCCCCTTAGGGCACCAGAACGCCTACGCCGCGATGGGTCCGACGAGGACAGCACTAGCAGCGACGACGAAAGCGGCGACAAAACCTTCGAGAGTCGCAAAGAGGCAATAAAGTATTGCAGGGCGAAGCTTAGAAGGTGGACGCCTCTGCAGGAGAGCGGCGAAAGTCAGGCCGGACCGGAGAAAAAGCCAAAGCGTCGACGTCATCCTGGCATAAACAAGCAGGCCATGTTTCACTTGGAAGGGAGAGAGCTATCGCAACTCTTGCAGAGTGGACGGAGCGAGTTCGACGAGAATTTAAAACTTGTCAGGGAAGACCGGTATGTTAGTACACAGATGTCCGTTTTGCCGTGATTTTGCCGTGCGCCTGCCCTCGCGTATAGATGCGCGGGTAACTTTGGACGTTCTCTGCGCATCTATGCGAGAACTGGCCCACGGCAAAACGAAGCGTATTTGTTTAAAACGGCAACGCGTCCTTTGCGGCTAGCACATCACGTGGCTGTACTGGAGAGCAATACAAATCTTAATTTATGCATTTCATCCATTTTGCATAGTTTCGCCTTAATTAATAACTCGTTAAAGAAACATTGTTAGTCACCTTGTTTTCCCAGCTGAAATTGGTAAACAAAGGCTTCCTTCCACTGGTTATCCTGTTAAACTCGCGTTTTTGATTTACTGATTTCGTGGTCTAAGCCACGTTTCATTCAACGCCAAACCATTACCCGAACTTTGATCCCTGAACCAGGCATTAACATGCATGCTTGAGTTGCCGAATGCAGGAACTAACTAACTGACTTTGCCGTTCTTTTCTTCAATACACAGGTACGGGAATGTAATGTTCCTAAATGCGCCAAGCTGGAGTTGCGCGAGTGTTCAGTTTACTCACGGCTTTCCACGGCGGCTCATAAAAGCGGACCACGGCGGGTATTTACCAGGCAATGTGATTGTGTCCGCCAAAGCAAGTAATATGTGCCTGCGAAGACTGGCGGTCGAAGATGTAGCTTGCCTGATCAGTAAAAGCTCCATCGCTGGTGCCGGATTTACCGTGGCTAGACTGTTAAACTGTCGGTACGCCGCAGTGCGCTACCACGGTAGCGAGTACTCGCCTGACTACCTCCTTCAAGCTATGCTCGAGGTAGGATTGTCATTCAGCACTTTCGAACGGGTAGGGGCGGATGTTCTGACTGGCATGTCTAAGCACCTGGTCTCACGGCAACAAGACGTCTGGTGCGATGCCCCTGACGAGAGCAGCTCCTCCACGGAAGAGAGCGACAGTGAAGAAGTAGAATCGCTAACCCGGATGGATTTTCTCCCGGCACAGCACAAGGACACCCAATTGAGTGACGACACCGCTCACGAAGCGCTGACGAAAATCCTGTGCAACACCACGCAAGCGACGCAGACGGAACTTCCCGTCGACGAGTCTAGACCGGAACGACACGACACGCAACGACGACGACACGCAACGACGCGATCCAACAAGCGCAGAGCAGCTGGTGCGACCAATTCGTCGTCAAGCGGAAACAAGCAGAGGAAAGGTTCGTCGCAGCAGCGTGGCGATGGCCCAACGGAACCAGAGAGTGAGGGCACTTCAAGCCAACTCGTAGCTCCAGGCTG
>JAOWCC010000618.1:0-34512 GCA_030867875.1 Actinernus sp. WN-2022
GTATAGTGTATCGAAATCCATCAAAAGATCGAGAAATGGCGCCACTTTGAAGATTTTAGGGTACACAAGTAACTTTGAGAGATTCAGGTTAGCTTACAAAAAACACATTTTCGGGTTTTCTACTCCAAATACGGCAAAACTGGCACGCTAGTCTTAAAGTACTGGAAGAGACCGTTGTTTTGACGTGTAGTACATCGAAATCCATCAAAAGCTCGAGAAATGGCGCCACTTTGAAGATTTTAGGGTACACAAGTAACTTTGAGAGATTCAGGTTAGCTTACAAAAACCACATTTTCGGGTTTTCTACTCCAAATACGGCAAAACTGGCACGCTAGTCTTAAAGTACTGGAAGAGACCGTTGTTTTGACGTGTAGTACATCGAAATCCATCAAAAGCTCGAGAAATGGACACCACTTTGAAGATTGTAAGGTACACAAGATCTAGCATGTTTTCACAAAAGGAGCCTTTGAACCTAACACCCCCTTTTGTGAAAACATGCTAGATCTTGTGTGCCTTTAAGCTTTAAAAGCCAGTAACTCGTGTTTTTGCCGTTTTCTTGAAAGGGCAAATGACAGTTGAAGACTTTTCTGGCCTTTCTATCCCATAATTGACTTGACTTAGATCCATCCCATAATTTCTTTATTTGAGACCTAGAGGTTATGCTTAGGTTAGAAAAAGGCCATTTTCTGGTATTGTTACTCAAAATACAGGAAACTTCCATCCACTAAACGCAATCTACATTAAGAGAACGTTGTATTGCCGTATAGTGTATCGAAATCCATCAAAAGATCGAGAAATGGCGCCACTTTGAAGATTTTAGGGTACACAAGTAACTTTGAGAGATTCAGGTTAGCTTACAAAAAACACATTTTCGGGTTTTCTACTCCAAATACGGCAAAACTGGCACGCTAGTCTTAAAGTACTGGAAGAGACCGTTGTTTTGACGTGTAGTACATCGAAATCCATCAAAAGCTCGAGAAATGGCGCCACTTTGAAGATTTTAGGGTACACAAGTAACTTTGAGAGATTCAGGTTAGCTTACAAAAACCACATTTTCGGGTTTTCTACTCCAAATACGGCAAAACTGGCACGCTAGTCTTAAAGTACTGGAAGAGACCGTTGTTTTGACGTGTAGTACATCGAAATCCATCAAAAGCTCGAGAAATGACACCACTTTGAAGATTGTAAGGTACACAAGAATCTTGTGTGCCTTTAAGCTTTAAAAGCCAGTAACTCGTGTTTTTGCCGTTTTCTTGAAAGGGCAAATGACAGTTGAAGACTTTTCTGGCCTTTCTATCCCATAATTGACTTGACTTAGATCCATCCCATAATTTCTTTATTTGAGACCTAGAGGTTATGCTTAGGTTAGAAAAAGGCCATTTTCTGGTATTGTTACTCAAAATACAGGAAACTTCCATCCACTAAACGCAATCTACATTAAGAGAACGTTGTATTGCCGTATAGTGTATCGAAATCCATCAAAAGCTCGAGAAATGGCGCCACTTTGAAGATTTTAGGGTACACAAGTAACTTTGAGAGATTCAGGTTAGCTTACAAAAAACACATTTTCGGGTTTTCTACTCCAAATACGGCAAAACTGGCACGCTAGTCTTAAAGTACTGGAAGAGACCGTTGTTTTGACGTGTAGTACATCGAAATCCATCAAAAGCTCGAGAAATGGCGCCACTTTGAAGATTTTAGGGTACACAAGTAACTTTGAGAGATTCAGGTTAGCTTACAAAAACCACATTTTCGGGTTTTCTACTCCAAATACGGCAAAACTGGCACGCTAGTCTTAAAGTACTGGAAGAGACCGTTGTTTTGACGTGTAGTACATCGAAATCCATCAAAAGCTCGAGAAATGACACCACTTTGAAGATTGTAAGGTACACAAGAATCTTGTGTGCCTTTAAGCTTTAAAAGCCAGTAACTCGTGTTTTTGCCGTTTTCTTGAAAGGGCAAATGACAGTTGAAGACTTTTCTGGCCTTTCTATCCCATAATTGACTTGACTTAGATCCATCCCATAATTTCTTTATTTGAGACCTAGAGGTTATGCTTAGGTTAGAAAAAGGCCATTTTCTGGTATTGTTACTCAAAATACAGGAAACTTCCATCCACTAAACGCAATCTACATTAAGAGAACGTTGTATTGCCGTATAGTGTATCGAAATCCATCAAAAGCTCGAGAAATGGCGCCACTTTGAAGATTTTAGGGTACACAAGTAACTTTGAGAGATTCAGGTTAGCTTACAAAAACCACATTTTCGGGTTTTCTACTCCAAATACCGCAAAACTGGCACGCTAGTCTTAAAGTACTGGAAGAGACCGTTGTTTTGACGTGTAGTACATCGAAATCCATCAAAAGCTCGAGAAATGACACCACTTTGAAGATTGTAAGGTACACAAGAATCTTGTGTGCCTTTAAGCTTTAAAAGCCAGTAACTCGTGTTTTTGCCGTTTTCTTGAAAGGGCAAATGACAGTTGAAGACTTTTCTGGCCTTTCTATCCCATAATTGACTTGACTTAGATCCATCCCATAATTTCTTTATTTGAGACCTAGAGGTTATGCTTAGGTTAGAAAAAGGCCATTTTCTGGTATTGTTACTCAAAATACAGGAAACTTCCATCCACTAAACGCAATCTACATTAAGAGAACGTTGTATTGCCGTATAGTGTATCGAAATCCATCAAAAGCTCGAGAAATGGCGCCACTTTGAAGATTTTAGGGTACACAAGTAACTTTGAGAGATTCAGGTTAGCTTACAAAAACCACATTTTCGGGTTTTCTACTCCAAATACCGCAAAACTGGCACGCTAGTCTTAAAGTACTGGAAGAGACCGTTGTTTTGACGTGTAGTACATCGAAATCCATCAAAAGCTCGAGAAATGGCGCCACTTTGAAGATTTTAGGGTACACAAGTAACTTTGAGAGATTCAGGTTAGCTTACAAAAACCATATTTTCGGGTTTTCTACTCCAAATACGGCAAAACTGGCACGCTAGTCTTAAAGTACTGGAAGAGACCGTTGTTTTGACGTGTAGTACATCGAAATCCATCAAAAGCTCGAGAAATGGCGCCACTTTGAAGATTTTAGGGTACACAAGTAACTTTGAGAGATTCAGGTTAGCTTACAAAAACCACATTTTCGGGTTTTCTACTCCAAATACGGCACAACTGGCACGCTAGTCTTAAAGTACTGGAAGAGACCGTTGTTTTGACGTGTAGTACATCGAAATCCATCAAAAGCTCGAGAAATGGCGCCACTTTGAAGATTTTAGGGTACACAAGTAACTTTGAGAGATTCAGGTTAGCTTACAAAAACCACATTTTCGGGTTTTCTACTCCAAATACGGCAAAACTGGCACGCTAGTCTTAAAGTACTGGAAGAGACCGTTGTTTTGACGTGTAGTACATCGAAATCCATCAAAAGCTCGAGAAATGACACCACTTTGAAGATTGTAAGGTACACAAGATCTAGCATGTTTTCACAAAAGGAGCCTTTGAACCTAACACCCCCTTTTGTGAAAACATGCTAGATCTTGTGTGCCTTTAAGCTTTAAAAGCCAGTAACTCGTGTTTTTGCCGTTTTCTTGAAAGGGCAAATGACAGTTGAAGACTTTTCTGGCCTTTCTATCCCATAATTGACTTGACTTAGATCCATCCCATAATTTCTTTATTTGAGACCTAGAGGTTATGCTTAGGTTAGAAAAAGGCCATTTTCTGGTATTGTTACTCAAAATACAGGAAACTTCCATCCACTAAACGCAATCTACATTAAGAGAACGTTGTATTGCCGTATAGTGTATCGAAATCCATCAAAAGCTCGAGAAATGGCGCCACTTTGAAGATTTTAGGGTACACAAGTAACTTTGAGAGATTCAGGTTAGCTTACAAAAAACACATTTTCGGGTTTTCTACTCCAAATACGGCAAAACTGGCACGCTAGTCTTAAAGTACTGGAAGAGACCGTTGTTTTGACGTGTAGTACATCGAAATCCATCAAAAGCTCGAGAAATGGCGCCACTTTGAAGATTTTAGGGTACACAAGTAACTTTGAGAGATTCAGGTTAGCTTACAAAAACCACATTTTCGGGTTTTCTACTCCAAATACGGCAAAACTGGCACGCTAGTCTTAAAGTACTGGAAGAGACCGTTGTTTTGACGTGTAGTACATCGAAATCCATCAAAAGCTCGAGAAATGACACCACTTTGAAGATTGTAAGGTACACAAGATCTAGCATGTTTTCACAAAAGGAGCCTTTGAACCTAACACCCCCTTTTGTGAAAACATGCTAGATCTTGTGTGCCTTTAAGCTTTAAAAGCCAGTAACTCGTGTTTTTGCCGTTTTCTTGAAAGGGCAAATGACAGTTGAAGACTTTTCTGGCCTTTCTATCCCATAATTGACTTGACTTAGATCCATCCCATAATTTCTTTATTTGAGACCTAGAGGTTATGCTTAGGTTAGAAAAAGGCCATTTTCTGGTATTGTTACTCAAAATACAGGAAACTTCCATCCACTAAACGCAATCTACATTAAGAGAACGTTGTATTGCCGTATAGTGTATCGAAATCCATCAAAAGCTCGAGAAATGGCGCCACTTTGAAGATTTTAGGGTACACAAGTAACTTTGAGAGATTCAGGTTAGCTTACAAAAAACACATTTTCGGGTTTTCTACTCCAAATACGGCAAAACTGGCACGCTAGTCTTAAAGTACTGGAAGAGACCGTTGTTTTGACGTGTAGTACATCGAAATCCATCAAAAGCTCGAGAAATGGCGCCACTTTGAAGATTTTAGGGTACACAAGTAACTTTGAGAGATTCAGGTTAGCTTACAAAAACCACATTTTCGGGTTTTCTACTCCAAATACGGCAAAACTGGCACGCTAGTCTTAAAGTACTGGAAGAGACCGTTGTTTTGACGTGTAGTACATCGAAATCCATCAAAAGCTCGAGAAATGACACCACTTTGAAGATTGTAAGGTACACAAGATCTAGCATGTTTTCACAAAAGGAGCCTTTGAACCTAACACCCCCTTTTGTGAAAACATGCTAGATCTTGTGTGCCTTTAAGCTTTAAAAGCCAGTAACTCGTGTTTTTGCCGTTTTCTTGAAAGGGCAAATGACAGTTGAAGACTTTTCTGGCCTTTCTATCCCATAATTGACTTGACTTAGATCCATCCCATAATTTCTTTATTTGAGACCTAGAGGTTATGCTTAGGTTAGAAAAAGGCCATTTTCTGGTATTGTTACTCAAAATACAGGAAACTTCCATCCACTAAACGCAATCTACATTAAGAGAACGTTGTATTGCCGTATAGTGTATCGAAATCCATCAAAAGCTCGAGAAATGGCGCCACTTTGAAGATTTTAGGGTACACAAGTAACTTTGAGAGATTCAGGTTAGCTTACAAAAAACACATTTTCGGGTTTTCTACTCCAAATACGGCAAAACTGGCACGCTAGTCTTAAAGTACTGGAAGAGACCGTTGTTTTGACGTGTAGTACATCGAAATCCATCAAAAGCTCGAGAAATGGCGCCACTTTGAAGATTTTAGGGTACACAAGTAACTTTGAGAGATTCAGGTTAGCTTACAAAAACCACATTTTCGGGTTTTCTACTCCAAATACGGCAAAACTGGCACGCTAGTCTTAAAGTACTGGAAGAGACCGTTGTTTTGACGTGTAGTACATCGAAATCCATCAAAAGCTCGAGAAATGACACCACTTTGAAGATTGTAAGGTACACAAGAATCTTGTGTGCCTTTAAGCTTTAAAAGCCAGTAACTCGTGTTTTTGCCGTTTTCTTGAAAGGGCAAATGACAGTTGAAGACTTTTCTGGCCTTTCTATCCCATAATTGACTTGACTTAGATCCATCCCATAATTTCTTTATTTGAGACCTAGAGGTTATGCTTAGGTTAGAAAAAGGCCATTTTCTGGTATTGTTACTCAAAATACAGGAAACTTCCATCCACTAAACGCAATCTACATTAAGAGAACGTTGTATTGCCGTATAGTGTATCGAAATCCATCAAAAGCTCGAGAAATGGCGCCACTTTGAAGATTTTAGGGTACACAAGTAACTTTGAGAGATTCAGGTTAGCTTACAAAAAACACATTTTCGGGTTTTCTACTCCAAATACGGCAAAACTGGCACGCTAGTCTTAAAGTACTGGAAGAGACCGTTGTTTTGACGTGTAGTACATCGAAATCCATCAAAAGCTCGAGAAATGGCGCCACTTTGAAGATTTTAGGGTACACAAGTAACTTTGAGAGATTCAGGTTAGCTTACAAAAACCACATTTTCGGGTTTTCTACTCCAAATACGGCAAAACTGGCACGCTAGTCTTAAAGTACTGGAAGAGACCGTTGTTTTGACGTGTAGTACATCGAAATCCATCAAAAGCTCGAGAAATGACACCACTTTGAAGATTGTAAGGTACACAAGATCTAGCATGTTTTCACAAAAGGAGCCTTTGAACCTAACACCCCCTTTTGTGAAAACATGCTAGATCTTGTGTGCCTTTAAGCTTTAAAAGCCAGTAACTCGTGTTTTTGCCGTTTTCTTGAAAGGGCAAATGACAGTTGAAGACTTTTCTGGCCTTTCTATCCCATAATTGACTTGACTTAGATCCATCCCATAATTTCTTTATTTGAGACCTAGAGGTTATGCTTAGGTTAGAAAAAGGCCATTTTCTGGTATTGTTACTCAAAATACAGGAAACTTCCATCCACTAAACGCAATCTACATTAAGAGAACGTTGTATTGCCGTATAGTGTATCGAAATCCATCAAAAGCTCGAGAAATGGCGCCACTTTGAAGATTTTAGGGTACACAAGTAACTTTGAGAGATTCAGGTTAGCTTACAAAAAACACATTTTCGGGTTTTCTACTCCAAATACGGCAAAACTGGCACGCTAGTCTTAAAGTACTGGAAGAGACCGTTGTTTTGACGTGTAGTACATCGAAATCCATCAAAAGCTCGAGAAATGGCGCCACTTTGAAGATTTTAGGGTACACAAGTAACTTTGAGAGATTCAGGTTAGCTTACAAAAACCACATTTTCGGGTTTTCTACTCCAAATACGGCAAAACTGGCACGCTAGTCTTAAAGTACTGGAAGAGACCGTTGTTTTGACGTGTAGTACATCGAAATCCATCAAAAGCTCGAGAAATGACACCACTTTGAAGATTGTAAGGTACACAAGAATCTTGTGTGCCTTTAAGCTTTAAAAGCCAGTAACTCGTGTTTTTGCCGTTTTCTTGAAAGGGCAAATGACAGTTGAAGACTTTTCTGGCCTTTCTATCCCATAATTGACTTGACTTAGATCCATCCCATAATTTCTTTATTTGAGACCTAGAGGTTATGCTTAGGTTAGAAAAAGGCCATTTTCTGGTATTGTTACTCAAAATACAGGAAACTTCCATCCACTAAACGCAATCTACATTAAGAGAACGTTGTATTGCCGTATAGTGTATCGAAATCCATCAAAAGCTCGAGAAATGGCGCCACTTTGAAGATTTTAGGGTACACAAGTAACTTTGAGAGATTCAGGTTAGCTTACAAAAAACACATTTTCGGGTTTTCTACTCCAAATACGGCAAAACTGGCACGCTAGTCTTAAAGTACTGGAAGAGACCGTTGTTTTGACGTGTAGTACATCGAAATCCATCAAAAGCTCGAGAAATGGCGCCACTTTGAAGATTTTAGGGTACACAAGTAACTTTGAGAGATTCAGGTTAGCTTACAAAAACCACATTTTCGGGTTTTCTACTCCAAATACGGCAAAACTGGCACGCTAGTCTTAAAGTACTGGAAGAGACCGTTGTTTTGACGTGTAGTACATCGAAATCCATCAAAAGCTCGAGAAATGACACCACTTTGAAGATTGTAAGGTACACAAGAATCTTGTGTGCCTTTAAGCTTTAAAAGCCAGTAACTCGTGTTTTTGCCGTTTTCTTGAAAGGGCAAATGACAGTTGAAGACTTTTCTGGCCTTTCTATCCCATAATTGACTTGACTTAGATCCATCCCATAATTTCTTTATTTGAGACCTAGAGGTTATGCTTAGGTTAGAAAAAGGCCATTTTCTGGTATTGTTACTCAAAATACAGGAAACTTCCATCCACTAAACGCAATCTACATTAAGAGAACGTTGTATTGCCGTATAGTGTATCGAAATCCATCAAAAGCTCGAGAAATGGCGCCACTTTGAAGATTTTAGGGTACACAAGTAACTTTGAGAGATTCAGGTTAGCTTACAAAAACCACATTTTCGGGTTTTCTACTCCAAATACCGCAAAACTGGCACGCTAGTCTTAAAGTACTGGAAGAGACCGTTGTTTTGACGTGTAGTACATCGAAATCCATCAAAAGCTCGAGAAATGGCGCCACTTTGAAGATTTTAGGGTACACAAGTAACTTTGAGAGATTCAGGTTAGCTTACAAAAACCACATTTTCGGGTTTTCTACTCCAAATACGGCAAAACTGGCACGCTAGTCTTAAAGTACTGGAAGAGACCGTTGTTTTGACGTGTAGTACATCGAAATCCATCAAAAGCTCGAGAAATGACACCACTTTGAAGATTGTAAGGTACACAAGATCTAGCATGTTTTCACAAAAGGAGCCTTTGAACCTAACACCCCCTTTTGTGAAAACATGCTAGATCTTGTGTGCCTTTAAGCTTTAAAAGCCAGTAACTCGTGTTTTTGCCGTTTTCTTGAAAGGGCAAATGACAGTTGAAGACTTTTCTGGCCTTTCTATCCCATAATTGACTTGACTTAGATCCATCCCATAATTTCTTTATTTGAGACCTAGAGGTTATGCTTAGGTTAGAAAAAGGCCATTTTCTGGTATTGTTACTCAAAATACAGGAAACTTCCATCCACTAAACGCAATCTACATTAAGAGAACGTTGTATTGCCGTATAGTGTATCGAAATCCATCAAAAGCTCGAGAAATGGCGCCACTTTGAAGATTTTAGGGTACACAAGTAACTTTGAGAGATTCAGGTTAGCTTACAAAAAACACATTTTCGGGTTTTCTACTCCAAATACGGCAAAACTGGCACGCTAGTCTTAAAGTACTGGAAGAGACCGTTGTTTTGACGTGTAGTACATCGAAATCCATCAAAAGCTCGAGAAATGGCGCCACTTTGAAGATTTTAGGGTACACAAGTAACTTTGAGAGATTCAGGTTAGCTTACAAAAACCACATTTTCGGGTTTTCTACTCCAAATACGGCAAAACTGGCACGCTAGTCTTAAAGTACTGGAAGAGACCGTTGTTTTGACGTGTAGTACATCGAAATCCATCAAAAGCTCGAGAAATGACACCACTTTGAAGATTGTAAGGTACACAAGAATCTTGTGTGCCTTTAAGCTTTAAAAGCCAGTAACTCGTGTTTTTGCCGTTTTCTTGAAAGGGCAAATGACAGTTGAAGACTTTTCTGGCCTTTCTATCCCATAATTGACTTGACTTAGATCCATCCCATAATTTCTTTATTTGAGACCTAGAGGTTATGCTTAGGTTAGAAAAAGGCCATTTTCTGGTATTGTTACTCAAAATACAGGAAACTTCCATCCACTAAACGCAATCTACATTAAGAGAACGTTGTATTGCCGTATAGTGTATCGAAATCCATCAAAAGCTCGAGAAATGGCGCCACTTTGAAGATTTTAGGGTACACAAGTAACTTTGAGAGATTCAGGTTAGCTTACAAAAAACACATTTTCGGGTTTTCTACTCCAAATACGGCAAAACTGGCACGCTAGTCTTAAAGTACTGGAAGAGACCGTTGTTTTGACGTGTAGTACATCGAAATCCATCAAAAGCTCGAGAAATGGCGCCACTTTGAAGATTTTAGGGTACACAAGTAACTTTGAGAGATTCAGGTTAGCTTACAAAAACCACATTTTCGGGTTTTCTACTCCAAATACGGCAAAACTGGCACGCTAGTCTTAAAGTACTGGAAGAGACCGTTGTTTTGACGTGTAGTACATCGAAATCCATCAAAAGCTCGAGAAATGACACCACTTTGAAGATTGTAAGGTACACAAGAATCTTGTGTGCCTTTAAGCTTTAAAAGCCAGTAACTCGTGTTTTTGCCGTTTTCTTGAAAGGGCAAATGACAGTTGAAGACTTTTCTGGCCTTTCTATCCCATAATTGACTTGACTTAGATCCATCCCATAATTTCTTTATTTGAGACCTAGAGGTTATGCTTAGGTTAGAAAAAGGCCATTTTCTGGTATTGTTACTCAAAATACAGGAAACTTCCATCCACTAAACGCAATCTACATTAAGAGAACGTTGTATTGCCGTATAGTGTATCGAAATCCATCAAAAGCTCGAGAAATGGCGCCACTTTGAAGATTTTAGGGTACACAAGTAACTTTGAGAGATTCAGGTTAGCTTACAAAAACCACATTTTCGGGTTTTCTACTCCAAATACCGCAAAACTGGCACGCTAGTCTTAAAGTACTGGAAGAGACCGTTGTTTTGACGTGTAGTACATCGAAATCCATCAAAAGCTCGAGAAATGGCGCCACTTTGAAGATTTTAGGGTACACAAGTAACTTTGAGAGATTCAGGTTAGCTTACAAAAACCATATTTTCGGGTTTTCTACTCCAAATACGGCAAAACTGGCACGCTAGTCTTAAAGTACTGGAAGAGACCGTTGTTTTGACGTGTAGTACATCGAAATCCATCAAAAGCTCGAGAAATGGCGCCACTTTGAAGATTTTAGGGTACACAAGTAACTTTGAGAGATTCAGGTTAGCTTACAAAAACCATATTTTCGGGTTTTCTACTCCAAATACGGCAAAACTGGCACGCTAGTCTTAAAGTACTGGAAGAGACCGTTGTTTTGACGTGTAGTACATCGAAATCCATCAAAAGCTCGAGAAATGGCGCCACTTTGAAGATTTTAGGGTACACAAGTAACTTTGAGAGATTCAGGTTAGCTTACAAAAACCACATTTTCGGGTTTTCTACTCCAAATACGGCAAAACTGGCACGCTAGTCTTAAAGTACTGGAAGAGACCGTTGTTTTGACGTGTAGTACATCGAAATCCATCAAAAGCTCGAGAAATGACACCACTTTGAAGATTGTAAGGTACACAAGAATCTTGTGTGCCTTTAAGCTTTAAAAGCCAGTAACTCGTGTTTTTGCCGTTTTCTTGAAAGGGCAAATGACAGTTGAAGACTTTTCTGGCCTTTCTATCCCATAATTGACTTGACTTAGATCCATCCCATAATTTCTTTATTTGAGACCTAGAGGTTATGCTTAGGTTAGAAAAAGGCCATTTTCTGGTATTGTTACTCAAAATACAGGAAACTTCCATCCACTAAACGCAATCTACATTAAGAGAACGTTGTATTGCCGTATAGTGTATCGAAATCCATCAAAAGCTCGAGAAATGGCGCCACTTTGAAGATTTTAGGGTACACAAGTAACTTTGAGAGATTCAGGTTAGCTTACAAAAACCACATTTTCGGGTTTTCTACTCCAAATACCGCAAAACTGGCACGCTAGTCTTAAAGTACTGGAAGAGACCGTTGTTTTGACGTGTAGTACATCGAAATCCATCAAAAGCTCGAGAAATGGCGCCACTTTGAAGATTTTAGGGTACACAAGTAACTTTGAGAGATTCAGGTTAGCTTACAAAAACCACATTTTCGGGTTTTCTACTCCAAATACGGCAAAACTGGCACGCTAGTCTTAAAGTACTGGAAGAGACCGTTGTTTTGACGTGTAGTACATCGAAATCCATCAAAAGCTCGAGAAATGACACCACTTTGAAGATTGTAAGGTACACAAGATCTAGCATGTTTTCACAAAAGGAGCCTTTGAACCTAACACCCCCTTTTGTGAAAACATGCTAGATCTTGTGTGCCTTTAAGCTTTAAAAGCCAGTAACTCGTGTTTTTGCCGTTTTCTTGAAAGGGCAAATGACAGTTGAAGACTTTTCTGGCCTTTCTATCCCATAATTGACTTGACTTAGATCCATCCCATAATTTCTTTATTTGAGACCTAGAGGTTATGCTTAGGTTAGAAAAAGGCCATTTTCTGGTATTGTTACTCAAAATACAGGAAACTTCCATCCACTAAACGCAATCTACATTAAGAGAACGTTGTATTGCCGTATAGTGTATCGAAATCCATCAAAAGCTCGAGAAATGGCGCCACTTTGAAGATTTTAGGGTACACAAGTAACTTTGAGAGATTCAGGTTAGCTTACAAAAAACACATTTTCGGGTTTTCTACTCCAAATACGGCAAAACTGGCACGCTAGTCTTAAAGTACTGGAAGAGACCGTTGTTTTGACGTGTAGTACATCGAAATCCATCAAAAGCTCGAGAAATGGCGCCACTTTGAAGATTTTAGGGTACACAAGTAACTTTGAGAGATTCAGGTTAGCTTACAAAAACCACATTTTCGGGTTTTCTACTCCAAATACGGCAAAACTGGCACGCTAGTCTTAAAGTACTGGAAGAGACCGTTGTTTTGACGTGTAGTACATCGAAATCCATCAAAAGCTCGAGAAATGACACCACTTTGAAGATTGTAAGGTACACAAGAATCTTGTGTGCCTTTAAGCTTTAAAAGCCAGTAACTCGTGTTTTTGCCGTTTTCTTGAAAGGGCAAATGACAGTTGAAGACTTTTCTGGCCTTTCTATCCCATAATTGACTTGACTTAGATCCATCCCATAATTTCTTTATTTGAGACCTAGAGGTTATGCTTAGGTTAGAAAAAGGCCATTTTCTGGTATTGTTACTCAAAATACAGGAAACTTCCATCCACTAAACGCAATCTACATTAAGAGAACGTTGTATTGCCGTATAGTGTATCGAAATCCATCAAAAGCTCGAGAAATGGCGCCACTTTGAAGATTTTAGGGTACACAAGTAACTTTGAGAGATTCAGGTTAGCTTACAAAAAACACATTTTCGGGTTTTCTACTCCAAATACGGCAAAACTGGCACGCTAGTCTTAAAGTACTGGAAGAGACCGTTGTTTTGACGTGTAGTACATCGAAATCCATCAAAAGCTCGAGAAATGGCGCCACTTTGAAGATTTTAGGGTACACAAGTAACTTTGAGAGATTCAGGTTAGCTTACAAAAACCACATTTTCGGGTTTTCTACTCCAAATACGGCAAAACTGGCACGCTAGTCTTAAAGTACTGGAAGAGACCGTTGTTTTGACGTGTAGTACATCGAAATCCATCAAAAGCTCGAGAAATGACACCACTTTGAAGATTGTAAGGTACACAAGAATCTTGTGTGCCTTTAAGCTTTAAAAGCCAGTAACTCGTGTTTTTGCCGTTTTCTTGAAAGGGCAAATGACAGTTGAAGACTTTTCTGGCCTTTCTATCCCATAATTGACTTGACTTAGATCCATCCCATAATTTCTTTATTTGAGACCTAGAGGTTATGCTTAGGTTAGAAAAAGGCCATTTTCTGGTATTGTTACTCAAAATACAGGAAACTTCCATCCACTAAACGCAATCTACATTAAGAGAACGTTGTATTGCCGTATAGTGTATCGAAATCCATCAAAAGCTCGAGAAATGGCGCCACTTTGAAGATTTTAGGGTACACAAGTAACTTTGAGAGATTCAGGTTAGCTTACAAAAACCACATTTTCGGGTTTTCTACTCCAAATACCGCAAAACTGGCACGCTAGTCTTAAAGTACTGGAAGAGACCGTTGTTTTGACGTGTAGTACATCGAAATCCATCAAAAGCTCGAGAAATGGCGCCACTTTGAAGATTTTAGGGTACACAAGTAACTTTGAGAGATTCAGGTTAGCTTACAAAAACCATATTTTCGGGTTTTCTACTCCAAATACGGCAAAACTGGCACGCTAGTCTTAAAGTACTGGAAGAGACCGTTGTTTTGACGTGTAGTACATCGAAATCCATCAAAAGCTCGAGAAATGGCGCCACTTTGAAGATTTTAGGGTACACAAGTAACTTTGAGAGATTCAGGTTAGCTTACAAAAACCACATTTTCGGGTTTTCTACTCCAAATACGGCACAACTGGCACGCTAGTCTTAAAGTACTGGAAGAGACCGTTGTTTTGACGTGTAGTACATCGAAATCCATCAAAAGCTCGAGAAATGGCGCCACTTTGAAGATTTTAGGGTACACAAGTAACTTTGAGAGATTCAGGTTAGCTTACAAAAACCACATTTTCGGGTTTTCTACTCCAAATACGGCAAAACTGGCACGCTAGTCTTAAAGTACTGGAAGAGACCGTTGTTTTGACGTGTAGTACATCGAAATCCATCAAAAGCTCGAGAAATGACACCACTTTGAAGATTGTAAGGTACACAAGATCTAGCATGTTTTCACAAAAGGAGCCTTTGAACCTAACACCCCCTTTTGTGAAAACATGCTAGATCTTGTGTGCCTTTAAGCTTTAAAAGCCAGTAACTCGTGTTTTTGCCGTTTTCTTGAAAGGGCAAATGACAGTTGAAGACTTTTCTGGCCTTTCTATCCCATAATTGACTTGACTTAGATCCATCCCATAATTTCTTTATTTGAGACCTAGAGGTTATGCTTAGGTTAGAAAAAGGCCATTTTCTGGTATTGTTACTCAAAATACAGGAAACTTCCATCCACTAAACGCAATCTACATTAAGAGAACGTTGTATTGCCGTATAGTGTATCGAAATCCATCAAAAGCTCGAGAAATGGCGCCACTTTGAAGATTTTAGGGTACACAAGTAACTTTGAGAGATTCAGGTTAGCTTACAAAAAACACATTTTCGGGTTTTCTACTCCAAATACGGCAAAACTGGCACGCTAGTCTTAAAGTACTGGAAGAGACCGTTGTTTTGACGTGTAGTACATCGAAATCCATCAAAAGCTCGAGAAATGGCGCCACTTTGAAGATTTTAGGGTACACAAGTAACTTTGAGAGATTCAGGTTAGCTTACAAAAACCACATTTTCGGGTTTTCTACTCCAAATACGGCAAAACTGGCACGCTAGTCTTAAAGTACTGGAAGAGACCGTTGTTTTGACGTGTAGTACATCGAAATCCATCAAAAGCTCGAGAAATGACACCACTTTGAAGATTGTAAGGTACACAAGAATCTTGTGTGCCTTTAAGCTTTAAAAGCCAGTAACTCGTGTTTTTGCCGTTTTCTTGAAAGGGCAAATGACAGTTGAAGACTTTTCTGGCCTTTCTATCCCATAATTGACTTGACTTAGATCCATCCCATAATTTCTTTATTTGAGACCTAGAGGTTATGCTTAGGTTAGAAAAAGGCCATTTTCTGGTATTGTTACTCAAAATACAGGAAACTTCCATCCACTAAACGCAATCTACATTAAGAGAACGTTGTATTGCCGTATAGTGTATCGAAATCCATCAAAAGCTCGAGAAATGGCGCCACTTTGAAGATTTTAGGGTACACAAGTAACTTTGAGAGATTCAGGTTAGCTTACAAAAAACACATTTTCGGGTTTTCTACTCCAAATACGGCAAAACTGGCACGCTAGTCTTAAAGTACTGGAAGAGACCGTTGTTTTGACGTGTAGTACATCGAAATCCATCAAAAGCTCGAGAAATGACACCACTTTGAAGATTGTAAGGTACACAAGAATCTTGTGTGCCTTTAAGCTTTAAAAGCCAGTAACTCGTGTTTTTGCCGTTTTCTTGAAAGGGCAAATGACAGTTGAAGACTTTTCTGGCCTTTCTATCCCATAATTGACTTGACTTAGATCCATCCCATAATTTCTTTATTTGAGACCTAGAGGTTATGCTTAGGTTAGAAAAAGGCCATTTTCTGGTATTGTTACTCAAAATACAGGAAACTTCCATCCACTAAACGCAATCTACATTAAGAGAACGTTGTATTGCCGTATAGTGTATCGAAATCCATCAAAAGATCGAGAAATGGCGCCACTTTGAAGATTTTAGGGTACACAAGTAACTTTGAGAGATTCAGGTTAGCTTACAAAAAACACATTTTCGGGTTTTCTACTCCAAATACGGCAAAACTGGCACGCTAGTCTTAAAGTACTGGAAGAGACCGTTGTTTTGACGTGTAGTACATCGAAATCCATCAAAAGCTCGAGAAATGGCGCCACTTTGAAGATTTTAGGGTACACAAGTAACTTTGAGAGATTCAGGTTAGCTTACAAAAACCACATTTTCGGGTTTTCTACTCCAAATACGGCAAAACTGGCACGCTAGTCTTAAAGTACTGGAAGAGACCGTTGTTTTGACGTGTAGTACATCGAAATCCATCAAAAGCTCGAGAAATGACACCACTTTGAAGATTGTAAGGTACACAAGATCTAGCATGTTTTCACAAAAGGAGCCTTTGAACCTAACACCCCCTTTTGTGAAAACATGCTAGATCTTGTGTGCCTTTAAGCTTTAAAAGCCAGTAACTCGTGTTTTTGCCGTTTTCTTGAAAGGGCAAATGACAGTTGAAGACTTTTCTGGCCTTTCTATCCCATAATTGACTTGACTTAGATCCATCCCATAATTTCTTTATTTGAGACCTAGAGGTTATGCTTAGGTTAGAAAAAGGCCATTTTCTGGTATTGTTACTCAAAATACAGGAAACTTCCATCCACTAAACGCAATCTACATTAAGAGAACGTTGTATTGCCGTATAGTGTATCGAAATCCATCAAAAGCTCGAGAAATGGCGCCACTTTGAAGATTTTAGGGTACACAAGTAACTTTGAGAGATTCAGGTTAGCTTACAAAAAACACATTTTCGGGTTTTCTACTCCAAATACGGCAAAACTGGCACGCTAGTCTTAAAGTACTGGAAGAGACCGTTGTTTTGACGTGTAGTACATCGAAATCCATCAAAAGCTCGAGAAATGGCGCCACTTTGAAGATTTTAGGGTACACAAGTAACTTTGAGAGATTCAGGTTAGCTTACAAAAACCACATTTTCGGGTTTTCTACTCCAAATACGGCAAAACTGGCACGCTAGTCTTAAAGTACTGGAAGAGACCGTTGTTTTGACGTGTAGTACATCGAAATCCATCAAAAGCTCGAGAAATGACACCACTTTGAAGATTGTAAGGTACACAAGAATCTTGTGTGCCTTTAAGCTTTAAAAGCCAGTAACTCGTGTTTTTGCCGTTTTCTTGAAAGGGCAAATGACAGTTGAAGACTTTTCTGGCCTTTCTATCCCATAATTGACTTGACTTAGATCCATCCCATAATTTCTTTATTTGAGACCTAGAGGTTATGCTTAGGTTAGAAAAAGGCCATTTTCTGGTATTGTTACTCAAAATACAGGAAACTTCCATCCACTAAACGCAATCTACATTAAGAGAACGTTGTATTGCCGTATAGTGTATCGAAATCCATCAAAAGCTCGAGAAATGGCGCCACTTTGAAGATTTTAGGGTACACAAGTAACTTTGAGAGATTCAGGTTAGCTTACAAAAAACACATTTTCGGGTTTTCTACTCCAAATACGGCAAAACTGGCACGCTAGTCTTAAAGTACTGGAAGAGACCGTTGTTTTGACGTGTAGTACATCGAAATCCATCAAAAGCTCGAGAAATGGCGCCACTTTGAAGATTTTAGGGTACACAAGTAACTTTGAGAGATTCAGGTTAGCTTACAAAAACCACATTTTCGGGTTTTCTACTCCAAATACGGCAAAACTGGCACGCTAGTCTTAAAGTACTGGAAGAGACCGTTGTTTTGACGTGTAGTACATCGAAATCCATCAAAAGCTCGAGAAATGACACCACTTTGAAGATTGTAAGGTACACAAGAATCTTGTGTGCCTTTAAGCTTTAAAAGCCAGTAACTCGTGTTTTTGCCGTTTTCTTGAAAGGGCAAATGACAGTTGAAGACTTTTCTGGCCTTTCTATCCCATAATTGACTTGACTTAGATCCATCCCATAATTTCTTTATTTGAGACCTAGAGGTTATGCTTAGGTTAGAAAAAGGCCATTTTCTGGTATTGTTACTCAAAATACAGGAAACTTCCATCCACTAAACGCAATCTACATTAAGAGAACGTTGTATTGCCGTATAGTGTATCGAAATCCATCAAAAGCTCGAGAAATGGCGCCACTTTGAAGATTTTAGGGTACACAAGTAACTTTGAGAGATTCAGGTTAGCTTACAAAAACCACATTTTCGGGTTTTCTACTCCAAATACCGCAAAACTGGCACGCTAGTCTTAAAGTACTGGAAGAGACCGTTGTTTTGACGTGTAGTACATCGAAATCCATCAAAAGCTCGAGAAATGGCGCCACTTTGAAGATTTTAGGGTACACAAGTAACTTTGAGAGATTCAGGTTAGCTTACAAAAACCATATTTTCGGGTTTTCTACTCCAAATACGGCAAAACTGGCACGCTAGTCTTAAAGTACTGGAAGAGACCGTTGTTTTGACGTGTAGTACATCGAAATCCATCAAAAGCTCGAGAAATGGCGCCACTTTGAAGATTTTAGGGTACACAAGTAACTTTGAGAGATTCAGGTTAGCTTACAAAAACCACATTTTCGGGTTTTCTACTCCAAATACGGCACAACTGGCACGCTAGTCTTAAAGTACTGGAAGAGACCGTTGTTTTGACGTGTAGTACATCGAAATCCATCAAAAGCTCGAGAAATGGCGCCACTTTGAAGATTTTAGGGTACACAAGTAACTTTGAGAGATTCAGGTTAGCTTACAAAAACCACATTTTCGGGTTTTCTACTCCAAATACGGCAAAACTGGCACGCTAGTCTTAAAGTACTGGAAGAGACCGTTGTTTTGACGTGTAGTACATCGAAATCCATCAAAAGCTCGAGAAATGACACCACTTTGAAGATTGTAAGGTACACAAGATCTAGCATGTTTTCACAAAAGGAGCCTTTGAACCTAACACCCCCTTTTGTGAAAACATGCTAGATCTTGTGTGCCTTTAAGCTTTAAAAGCCAGTAACTCGTGTTTTTGCCGTTTTCTTGAAAGGGCAAATGACAGTTGAAGACTTTTCTGGCCTTTCTATCCCATAATTGACTTGACTTAGATCCATCCCATAATTTCTTTATTTGAGACCTAGAGGTTATGCTTAGGTTAGAAAAAGGCCATTTTCTGGTATTGTTACTCAAAATACAGGAAACTTCCATCCACTAAACGCAATCTACATTAAGAGAACGTTGTATTGCCGTATAGTGTATCGAAATCCATCAAAAGCTCGAGAAATGGCGCCACTTTGAAGATTTTAGGGTACACAAGTAACTTTGAGAGATTCAGGTTAGCTTACAAAAAACACATTTTCGGGTTTTCTACTCCAAATACGGCAAAACTGGCACGCTAGTCTTAAAGTACTGGAAGAGACCGTTGTTTTGACGTGTAGTACATCGAAATCCATCAAAAGCTCGAGAAATGGCGCCACTTTGAAGATTTTAGGGTACACAAGTAACTTTGAGAGATTCAGGTTAGCTTACAAAAACCACATTTTCGGGTTTTCTACTCCAAATACGGCAAAACTGGCACGCTAGTCTTAAAGTACTGGAAGAGACCGTTGTTTTGACGTGTAGTACATCGAAATCCATCAAAAGCTCGAGAAATGACACCACTTTGAAGATTGTAAGGTACACAAGAATCTTGTGTGCCTTTAAGCTTTAAAAGCCAGTAACTCGTGTTTTTGCCGTTTTCTTGAAAGGGCAAATGACAGTTGAAGACTTTTCTGGCCTTTCTATCCCATAATTGACTTGACTTAGATCCATCCCATAATTTCTTTATTTGAGACCTAGAGGTTATGCTTAGGTTAGAAAAAGGCCATTTTCTGGTATTGTTACTCAAAATACAGGAAACTTCCATCCACTAAACGCAATCTACATTAAGAGAACGTTGTATTGCCGTATAGTGTATCGAAATCCATCAAAAGCTCGAGAAATGGCGCCACTTTGAAGATTTTAGGGTACACAAGTAACTTTGAGAGATTCAGGTTAGCTTACAAAAAACACATTTTCGGGTTTTCTACTCCAAATACGGCAAAACTGGCACGCTAGTCTTAAAGTACTGGAAGAGACCGTTGTTTTGACGTGTAGTACATCGAAATCCATCAAAAGCTCGAGAAATGGCGCCACTTTGAAGATTTTAGGGTACACAAGTAACTTTGAGAGATTCAGGTTAGCTTACAAAAACCACATTTTCGGGTTTTCTACTCCAAATACGGCAAAACTGGCACGCTAGTCTTAAAGTACTGGAAGAGACCGTTGTTTTGACGTGTAGTACATCGAAATCCATCAAAAGCTCGAGAAATGACACCACTTTGAAGATTGTAAGGTACACAAGAATCTTGTGTGCCTTTAAGCTTTAAAAGCCAGTAACTCGTGTTTTTGCCGTTTTCTTGAAAGGGCAAATGACAGTTGAAGACTTTTCTGGCCTTTCTATCCCATAATTGACTTGACTTAGATCCATCCCATAATTTCTTTATTTGAGACCTAGAGGTTATGCTTAGGTTAGAAAAAGGCCATTTTCTGGTATTGTTACTCAAAATACAGGAAACTTCCATCCACTAAACGCAATCTACATTAAGAGAACGTTGTATTGCCGTATAGTGTATCGAAATCCATCAAAAGCTCGAGAAATGGCGCCACTTTGAAGATTTTAGGGTACACAAGTAACTTTGAGAGATTCAGGTTAGCTTACAAAAAACACATTTTCGGGTTTTCTACTCCAAATACGGCAAAACTGGCACGCTAGTCTTAAAGTACTGGAAGAGACCGTTGTTTTGACGTGTAGTACATCGAAATCCATCAAAAGCTCGAGAAATGGCGCCACTTTGAAGATTTTAGGGTACACAAGTAACTTTGAGAGATTCAGGTTAGCTTACAAAAACCACATTTTCGGGTTTTCTACTCCAAATACGGCAAAACTGGCACGCTAGTCTTAAAGTACTGGAAGAGACCGTTGTTTTGACGTGTAGTACATCGAAATCCATCAAAAGCTCGAGAAATGACACCACTTTGAAGATTGTAAGGTACACAAGATCTAGCATGTTTTCACAAAAGGAGCCTTTGAACCTAACACCCCCTTTTGTGAAAACATGCTAGATCTTGTGTGCCTTTAAGCTTTAAAAGCCAGTAACTCGTGTTTTTGCCGTTTTCTTGAAAGGGCAAATGACAGTTGAAGACTTTTCTGGCCTTTCTATCCCATAATTGACTTGACTTAGATCCATCCCATAATTTCTTTATTTGAGACCTAGAGGTTATGCTTAGGTTAGAAAAAGGCCATTTTCTGGTATTGTTACTCAAAATACAGGAAACTTCCATCCACTAAACGCAATCTACATTAAGAGAACGTTGTATTGCCGTATAGTGTATCGAAATCCATCAAAAGCTCGAGAAATGGCGCCACTTTGAAGATTTTAGGGTACACAAGTAACTTTGAGAGATTCAGGTTAGCTTACAAAAAACACATTTTCGGGTTTTCTACTCCAAATACGGCAAAACTGGCACGCTAGTCTTAAAGTACTGGAAGAGACCGTTGTTTTGACGTGTAGTACATCGAAATCCATCAAAAGCTCGAGAAATGGCGCCACTTTGAAGATTTTAGGGTACACAAGTAACTTTGAGAGATTCAGGTTAGCTTACAAAAACCACATTTTCGGGTTTTCTACTCCAAATACGGCAAAACTGGCACGCTAGTCTTAAAGTACTGGAAGAGACCGTTGTTTTGACGTGTAGTACATCGAAATCCATCAAAAGCTCGAGAAATGACACCACTTTGAAGATTGTAAGGTACACAAGAATCTTGTGTGCCTTTAAGCTTTAAAAGCCAGTAACTCGTGTTTTTGCCGTTTTCTTGAAAGGGCAAATGACAGTTGAAGACTTTTCTGGCCTTTCTATCCCATAATTGACTTGACTTAGATCCATCCCATAATTTCTTTATTTGAGACCTAGAGGTTATGCTTAGGTTAGAAAAAGGCCATTTTCTGGTATTGTTACTCAAAATACAGGAAACTTCCATCCACTAAACGCAATCTACATTAAGAGAACGTTGTATTGCCGTATAGTGTATCGAAATCCATCAAAAGCTCGAGAAATGGCGCCACTTTGAAGATTTTAGGGTACACAAGTAACTTTGAGAGATTCAGGTTAGCTTACAAAAAACACATTTTCGGGTTTTCTACTCCAAATACGGCAAAACTGGCACGCTAGTCTTAAAGTACTGGAAGAGACCGTTGTTTTGACGTGTAGTACATCGAAATCCATCAAAAGCTCGAGAAATGGCGCCACTTTGAAGATTTTAGGGTACACAAGTAACTTTGAGAGATTCAGGTTAGCTTACAAAAACCACATTTTCGGGTTTTCTACTCCAAATACGGCAAAACTGGCACGCTAGTCTTAAAGTACTGGAAGAGACCGTTGTTTTGACGTGTAGTACATCGAAATCCATCAAAAGCTCGAGAAATGACACCACTTTGAAGATTGTAAGGTACACAAGAATCTTGTGTGCCTTTAAGCTTTAAAAGCCAGTAACTCGTGTTTTTGCCGTTTTCTTGAAAGGGCAAATGACAGTTGAAGACTTTTCTGGCCTTTCTATCCCATAATTGACTTGACTTAGATCCATCCCATAATTTCTTTATTTGAGACCTAGAGGTTATGCTTAGGTTAGAAAAAGGCCATTTTCTGGTATTGTTACTCAAAATACAGGAAACTTCCATCCACTAAACGCAATCTACATTAAGAGAACGTTGTATTGCCGTATAGTGTATCGAAATCCATCAAAAGCTCGAGAAATGGCGCCACTTTGAAGATTTTAGGGTACACAAGTAACTTTGAGAGATTCAGGTTAGCTTACAAAAACCACATTTTCGGGTTTTCTACTCCAAATACCGCAAAACTGGCACGCTAGTCTTAAAGTACTGGAAGAGACCGTTGTTTTGACGTGTAGTACATCGAAATCCATCAAAAGCTCGAGAAATGGCGCCACTTTGAAGATTTTAGGGTACACAAGTAACTTTGAGAGATTCAGGTTAGCTTACAAAAACCATATTTTCGGGTTTTCTACTCCAAATACGGCAAAACTGGCACGCTAGTCTTAAAGTACTGGAAGAGACCGTTGTTTTGACGTGTAGTACATCGAAATCCATCAAAAGCTCGAGAAATGGCGCCACTTTGAAGATTTTAGGGTACACAAGTAACTTTGAGAGATTCAGGTTAGCTTACAAAAACCACATTTTCGGGTTTTCTACTCCAAATACGGCAAAACTGGCACGCTAGTCTTAAAGTACTGGAAGAGACCGTTGTTTTGACGTGTAGTACATCGAAATCCATCAAAAGCTCGAGAAATGACACCACTTTGAAGATTGTAAGGTACACAAGATCTAGCATGTTTTCACAAAAGGAGCCTTTGAACCTAACACCCCCTTTTGTGAAAACATGCTAGATCTTGTGTGCCTTTAAGCTTTAAAAGCCAGTAACTCGTGTTTTTGCCGTTTTCTTGAAAGGGCAAATGACAGTTGAAGACTTTTCTGGCCTTTCTATCCCATAATTGACTTGACTTAGATCCATCCCATAATTTCTTTATTTGAGACCTAGAGGTTATGCTTAGGTTAGAAAAAGGCCATTTTCTGGTATTGTTACTCAAAATACAGGAAACTTCCATCCACTAAACGCAATCTACATTAAGAGAACGTTGTATTGCCGTATAGTGTATCGAAATCCATCAAAAGCTCGAGAAATGGCGCCACTTTGAAGATTTTAGGGTACACAAGTAACTTTGAGAGATTCAGGTTAGCTTACAAAAAACACATTTTCGGGTTTTCTACTCCAAATACGGCAAAACTGGCACGCTAGTCTTAAAGTACTGGAAGAGACCGTTGTTTTGACGTGTAGTACATCGAAATCCATCAAAAGCTCGAGAAATGGCGCCACTTTGAAGATTTTAGGGTACACAAGTAACTTTGAGAGATTCAGGTTAGCTTACAAAAACCACATTTTCGGGTTTTCTACTCCAAATACGGCAAAACTGGCACGCTAGTCTTAAAGTACTGGAAGAGACCGTTGTTTTGACGTGTAGTACATCGAAATCCATCAAAAGCTCGAGAAATGACACCACTTTGAAGATTGTAAGGTACACAAGAATCTTGTGTGCCTTTAAGCTTTAAAAGCCAGTAACTCGTGTTTTTGCCGTTTTCTTGAAAGGGCAAATGACAGTTGAAGACTTTTCTGGCCTTTCTATCCCATAATTGACTTGACTTAGATCCATCCCATAATTTCTTTATTTGAGACCTAGAGGTTATGCTTAGGTTAGAAAAAGGCCATTTTCTGGTATTGTTACTCAAAATACAGGAAACTTCCATCCACTAAACGCAATCTACATTAAGAGAACGTTGTATTGCCGTATAGTGTATCGAAATCCATCAAAAGCTCGAGAAATGGCGCCACTTTGAAGATTTTAGGGTACACAAGTAACTTTGAGAGATTCAGGTTAGCTTACAAAAAACACATTTTCGGGTTTTCTACTCCAAATACGGCAAAACTGGCACGCTAGTCTTAAAGTACTGGAAGAGACCGTTGTTTTGACGTGTAGTACATCGAAATCCATCAAAAGCTCGAGAAATGGCGCCACTTTGAAGATTTTAGGGTACACAAGTAACTTTGAGAGATTCAGGTTAGCTTACAAAAACCACATTTTCGGGTTTTCTACTCCAAATACGGCAAAACTGGCACGCTAGTCTTAAAGTACTGGAAGAGACCGTTGTTTTGACGTGTAGTACATCGAAATCCATCAAAAGCTCGAGAAATGACACCACTTTGAAGATTGTAAGGTACACAAGAATCTTGTGTGCCTTTAAGCTTTAAAAGCCAGTAACTCGTGTTTTTGCCGTTTTCTTGAAAGGGCAAATGACAGTTGAAGACTTTTCTGGCCTTTCTATCCCATAATTGACTTGACTTAGATCCATCCCATAATTTCTTTATTTGAGACCTAGAGGTTATGCTTAGGTTAGAAAAAGGCCATTTTCTGGTATTGTTACTCAAAATACAGGAAACTTCCATCCACTAAACGCAATCTACATTAAGAGAACGTTGTATTGCCGTATAGTGTATCGAAATCCATCAAAAGCTCGAGAAATGGCGCCACTTTGAAGATTTTAGGGTACACAAGTAACTTTGAGAGATTCAGGTTAGCTTACAAAAAACACATTTTCGGGTTTTCTACTCCAAATACGGCAAAACTGGCACGCTAGTCTTAAAGTACTGGAAGAGACCGTTGTTTTGACGTGTAGTACATCGAAATCCATCAAAAGCTCGAGAAATGGCGCCACTTTGAAGATTTTAGGGTACACAAGTAACTTTGAGAGATTCAGGTTAGCTTACAAAAACCACATTTTCGGGTTTTCTACTCCAAATACGGCAAAACTGGCACGCTAGTCTTAAAGTACTGGAAGAGACCGTTGTTTTGACGTGTAGTACATCGAAATCCATCAAAAGCTCGAGAAATGACACCACTTTGAAGATTGTAAGGTACACAAGAATCTTGTGTGCCTTTAAGCTTTAAAAGCCAGTAACTCGTGTTTTTGCCGTTTTCTTGAAAGGGCAAATGACAGTTGAAGACTTTTCTGGCCTTTCTATCCCATAATTGACTTGACTTAGATCCATCCCATAATTTCTTTATTTGAGACCTAGAGGTTATGCTTAGGTTAGAAAAAGGCCATTTTCTGGTATTGTTACTCAAAATACAGGAAACTTCCATCCACTAAACGCAATCTACATTAAGAGAACGTTGTATTGCCGTATAGTGTATCGAAATCCATCAAAAGCTCGAGAAATGGCGCCACTTTGAAGATTTTAGGGTACACAAGTAACTTTGAGAGATTCAGGTTAGCTTACAAAAACCACATTTTCGGGTTTTCTACTCCAAATACCGCAAAACTGGCACGCTAGTCTTAAAGTACTGGAAGAGACCGTTGTTTTGACGTGTAGTACATCGAAATCCATCAAAAGCTCGAGAAATGGCGCCACTTTGAAGATTTTAGGGTACACAAGTAACTTTGAGAGATTCAGGTTAGCTTACAAAAACCATATTTTCGGGTTTTCTACTCCAAATACGGCAAAACTGGCACGCTAGTCTTAAAGTACTGGAAGAGACCGTTGTTTTGACGTGTAGTACATCGAAATCCATCAAAAGCTCGAGAAATGGCGCCACTTTGAAGATTTTAGGGTACACAAGTAACTTTGAGAGATTCAGGTTAGCTTACAAAAACCACATTTTCGGGTTTTCTACTCCAAATACGGCAAAACTGGCACGCTAGTCTTAAAGTACTGGAAGAGACCGTTGTTTTGACGTGTAGTACATCGAAATCCATCAAAAGCTCGAGAAATGACACCACTTTGAAGATTGTAAGGTACACAAGATCTAGCATGTTTTCACAAAAGGAGCCTTTGAACCTAACACCCCCTTTTGTGAAAACATGCTAGATCTTGTGTGCCTTTAAGCTTTAAAAGCCAGTAACTCGTGTTTTTGCCGTTTTCTTGAAAGGGCAAATGACAGTTGAAGACTTTTCTGGCCTTTCTATCCCATAATTGACTTGACTTAGATCCATCCCATAATTTCTTTATTTGAGACCTAGAGGTTATGCTTAGGTTAGAAAAAGGCCATTTTCTGGTATTGTTACTCAAAATACAGGAAACTTCCATCCACTAAACGCAATCTACATTAAGAGAACGTTGTATTGCCGTATAGTGTATCGAAATCCATCAAAAGCTCGAGAAATGGCGCCACTTTGAAGATTTTAGGGTACACAAGTAACTTTGAGAGATTCAGGTTAGCTTACAAAAAACACATTTTCGGGTTTTCTACTCCAAATACGGCAAAACTGGCACGCTAGTCTTAAAGTACTGGAAGAGACCGTTGTTTTGACGTGTAGTACATCGAAATCCATCAAAAGCTCGAGAAATGGCGCCACTTTGAAGATTTTAGGGTACACAAGTAACTTTGAGAGATTCAGGTTAGCTTACAAAAACCACATTTTCGGGTTTTCTACTCCAAATACGGCAAAACTGGCACGCTAGTCTTAAAGTACTGGAAGAGACCGTTGTTTTGACGTGTAGTACATCGAAATCCATCAAAAGCTCGAGAAATGACACCACTTTGAAGATTGTAAGGTACACAAGAATCTTGTGTGCCTTTAAGCTTTAAAAGCCAGTAACTCGTGTTTTTGCCGTTTTCTTGAAAGGGCAAATGACAGTTGAAGACTTTTCTGGCCTTTCTATCCCATAATTGACTTGACTTAGATCCATCCCATAATTTCTTTATTTGAGACCTAGAGGTTATGCTTAGGTTAGAAAAAGGCCATTTTCTGGTATTGTTACTCAAAATACAGGAAACTTCCATCCACTAAACGCAATCTACATTAAGAGAACGTTGTATTGCCGTATAGTGTATCGAAATCCATCAAAAGCTCGAGAAATGGCGCCACTTTGAAGATTTTAGGGTACACAAGTAACTTTGAGAGATTCAGGTTAGCTTACAAAAAACACATTTTCGGGTTTTCTACTCCAAATACGGCAAAACTGGCACGCTAGTCTTAAAGTACTGGAAGAGACCGTTGTTTTGACGTGTAGTACATCGAAATCCATCAAAAGCTCGAGAAATGGCGCCACTTTGAAGATTTTAGGGTACACAAGTAACTTTGAGAGATTCAGGTTAGCTTACAAAAACCACATTTTCGGGTTTTCTACTCCAAATACGGCAAAACTGGCACGCTAGTCTTAAAGTACTGGAAGAGACCGTTGTTTTGACGTGTAGTACATCGAAATCCATCAAAAGCTCGAGAAATGACACCACTTTGAAGATTGTAAGGTACACAAGAATCTTGTGTGCCTTTAAGCTTTAAAAGCCAGTAACTCGTGTTTTTGCCGTTTTCTTGAAAGGGCAAATGACAGTTGAAGACTTTTCTGGCCTTTCTATCCCATAATTGACTTGACTTAGATCCATCCCATAATTTCTTTATTTGAGACCTAGAGGTTATGCTTAGGTTAGAAAAAGGCCATTTTCTGGTATTGTTACTCAAAATACAGGAAACTTCCATCCACTAAACGCAATCTACATTAAGAGAACGTTGTATTGCCGTATAGTGTATCGAAATCCATCAAAAGCTCGAGAAATGGCGCCACTTTGAAGATTTTAGGGTACACAAGTAACTTTGAGAGATTCAGGTTAGCTTACAAAAACCACATTTTCGGGTTTTCTACTCCAAATACCGCAAAACTGGCACGCTAGTCTTAAAGTACTGGAAGAGACCGTTGTTTTGACGTGTAGTACATCGAAATCCATCAAAAGCTCGAGAAATGGCGCCACTTTGAAGATTTTAGGGTACACAAGTAACTTTGAGAGATTCAGGTTAGCTTACAAAAACCATATTTTCGGGTTTTCTACTCCAAATACGGCAAAACTGGCACGCTAGTCTTAAAGTACTGGAAGAGACCGTTGTTTTGACGTGTAGTACATCGAAATCCATCAAAAGCTCGAGAAATGGCGCCACTTTGAAGATTTTAGGGTACACAAGTAACTTTGAGAGATTCAGGTTAGCTTACAAAAACCACATTTTCGGGTTTTCTACTCCAAATACGGCAAAACTGGCACGCTAGTCTTAAAGTACTGGAAGAGACCGTTGTTTTGACGTGTAGTACATCGAAATCCATCAAAAGCTCGAGAAATGACACCACTTTGAAGATTGTAAGGTACACAAGAATCTTGTGTGCCTTTAAGCTTTAAAAGCCAGTAACTCGTGTTTTTGCCGTTTTCTTGAAAGGGCAAATGACAGTTGAAGACTTTTCTGGCCTTTCTATCCCATAATTGACTTGACTTAGATCCATCCCATAATTTCTTTATTTGAGACCTAGAGGTTATGCTTAGGTTAGAAAAAGGCCATTTTCTGGTATTGTTACTCAAAATACAGGAAACTTCCATCCACTAAACGCAATCTACATTAAGAGAACGTTGTATTGCCGTATAGTGTATCGAAATCCATCAAAAGCTCGAGAAATGGCGCCACTTTGAAGATTTTAGGGTACACAAGTAACTTTGAGAGATTCAGGTTAGCTTACAAAAAACACATTTTCGGGTTTTCTACTCCAAATACGGCAAAACTGGCACGCTAGTCTTAAAGTACTGGAAGAGACCGTTGTTTTGACGTGTAGTACATCGAAATCCATCAAAAGCTCGAGAAATGGCGCCACTTTGAAGATTTTAGGGTACACAAGTAACTTTGAGAGATTCAGGTTAGCTTACAAAAACCACATTTTCGGGTTTTCTACTCCAAATACGGCAAAACTGGCACGCTAGTCTTAAAGTACTGGAAGAGACCGTTGTTTTGACGTGTAGTACATCGAAATCCATCAAAAGCTCGAGAAATGACACCACTTTGAAGATTGTAAGGTACACAAGAATCTTGTGTGCCTTTAAGCTTTAAAAGCCAGTAACTCGTGTTTTTGCCGTTTTCTTGAAAGGGCAAATGACAGTTGAAGACTTTTCTGGCCTTTCTATCCCATAATTGACTTGACTTAGATCCATCCCATAATTTCTTTATTTGAGACCTAGAGGTTATGCTTAGGTTAGAAAAAGGCCATTTTCTGGTATTGTTACTCAAAATACAGGAAACTTCCATCCACTAAACGCAATCTACATTAAGAGAACGTTGTATTGCCGTATAGTGTATCGAAATCCATCAAAAGCTCGAGAAATGGCGCCACTTTGAAGATTTTAGGGTACACAAGTAACTTTGAGAGATTCAGGTTAGCTTACAAAAACCACATTTTCGGGTTTTCTACTCCAAATACCGCAAAACTGGCACGCTAGTCTTAAAGTACTGGAAGAGACCGTTGTTTTGACGTGTAGTACATCGAAATCCATCAAAAGCTCGAGAAATGGCGCCACTTTGAAGATTTTAGGGTACACAAGTAACTTTGAGAGATTCAGGTTAGCTTACAAAAACCACATTTTCGGGTTTTCTACTCCAAATACGGCAAAACTGGCACGCTAGTCTTAAAGTACTGGAAGAGACCGTTGTTTTGACGTGTAGTACATCGAAATCCATCAAAAGCTCGAGAAATGACACCACTTTGAAGATTGTAAGGTACACAAGAATCTTGTGTGCCTTTAAGCTTTAAAAGCCAGTAACTCGTGTTTTTGCCGTTTTCTTGAAAGGGCAAATGACAGTTGAAGACTTTTCTGGCCTTTCTATCCCATAATTGACTTGACTTAGATCCATCCCATAATTTCTTTATTTGAGACCTAGAGGTTATGCTTAGGTTAGAAAAAGGCCATTTTCTGGTATTGTTACTCAAAATACAGGAAACTTCCATCCACTAAACGCAATCTACATTAAGAGAACGTTGTATTGCCGTATAGTGTATCGAAATCCATCAAAAGCTCGAGAAATGGCGCCACTTTGAAGATTTTAGGGTACACAAGTAACTTTGAGAGATTCAGGTTAGCTTACAAAAACCACATTTTCGGGTTTTCTACTCCAAATACCGCAAAACTGGCACGCTAGTCTTAAAGTACTGGAAGAGACCGTTGTTTTGACGTGTAGTACATCGAAATCCATCAAAAGCTCGAGAAATGGCGCCACTTTGAAGATTTTAGGGTACACAAGTAACTTTGAGAGATTCAGGTTAGCTTACAAAAACCATATTTTCGGGTTTTCTACTCCAAATACGGCAAAACTGGCACGCTAGTCTTAAAGTACTGGAAGAGACCGTTGTTTTGACGTGTAGTACATCGAAATCCATCAAAAGCTCGAGAAATGGCGCCACTTTGAAGATTTTAGGGTACACAAGTAACTTTGAGAGATTCAGGTTAGCTTACAAAAACCACATTTTCGGGTTTTCTACTCCAAATACGGCAAAACTGGCACGCTAGTCTTAAAGTACTGGAAGAGACCGTTGTTTTGACGTGTAGTACATCGAAATCCATCAAAAGCTCGAGAAATGGCGCCACTTTGAAGATTTTAGGGTACACAAGTAACTTTGAGAGATTCAGGTTAGCTTACAAAAACCACATTTTCGGGTTTTCTACTCCAAATACGGCAAAACTGGCACGCTAGTCTTAAAGTACTGGAAGAGACCGTTGTTTTGACGTGTAGTACATCGAAATCCATCAAAAGCTCGAGAAATGACACCACTTTGAAGATTGTAAGGTACACAAGATCTAGCATGTTTTCACAAAAGGAGCCTTTGAACCTAACACCCCCTTTTGTGAAAACATGCTAGATCTTGTGTGCCTTTAAGCTTTAAAAGCCAGTAACTCGTGTTTTTGCCGTTTTCTTGAAAGGGCAAATGACAGTTGAAGACTTTTCTGGCCTTTCTATCCCATAATTGACTTGACTTAGATCCATCCCATAATTTCTTTATTTGAGACCTAGAGGTTATGCTTAGGTTAGAAAAAGGCCATTTTCTGGTATTGTTACTCAAAATACAGGAAACTTCCATCCACTAAACGCAATCTACATTAAGAGAACGTTGTATTGCCGTATAGTGTATCGAAATCCATCAAAAGCTCGAGAAATGGCGCCACTTTGAAGATTTTAGGGTACACAAGTAACTTTGAGAGATTCAGGTTAGCTTACAAAAACCACATTTTCGGGTTTTCTACTCCAAATACCGCAAAACTGGCACGCTAGTCTTAAAGTACTGGAAGAGACCGTTGTTTTGACGTGTAGTACATCGAAATCCATCAAAAGCTCGAGAAATGGCGCCACTTTGAAGATTTTAGGGTACACAAGTAACTTTGAGAGATTCAGGTTAGCTTACAAAAACCATATTTTCGGGTTTTCTACTCCAAATACGGCAAAACTGGCACGCTAGTCTTAAAGTACTGGAAGAGACCGTTGTTTTGACGTGTAGTACATCGAAATCCATCAAAAGCTCGAGAAATGGCGCCACTTTGAAGATTTTAGGGTACACAAGTAACTTTGAGAGATTCAGGTTAGCTTACAAAAACCACATTTTCGGGTTTTCTACTCCAAATACGGCAAAACTGGCACGCTAGTCTTAAAGTACTGGAAGAGACCGTTGTTTTGACGTGTAGTACATCGAAATCCATCAAAAGCTCGAGAAATGACACCACTTTGAAGATTGTAAGGTACACAAGAATCTTGTGTGCCTTTAAGCTTTAAAAGCCAGTAACTCGTGTTTTTGCCGTTTTCTTGAAAGGGCAAATGACAGTTGAAGACTTTTCTGGCCTTTCTATCCCATAATTGACTTGACTTAGATCCATCCCATAATTTCTTTATTTGAGACCTAGAGGTTATGCTTAGGTTAGAAAAAGGCCATTTTCTGGTATTGTTACTCAAAATACAGGAAACTTCCATCCACTAAACGCAATCTACATTAAGAGAACGTTGTATTGCCGTATAGTGTATCGAAATCCATCAAAAGCTCGAGAAATGGCGCCACTTTGAAGATTTTAGGGTACACAAGTAACTTTGAGAGATTCAGGTTAGCTTACAAAAAACACATTTTCGGGTTTTCTACTCCAAATACGGCAAAACTGGCACGCTAGTCTTAAAGTACTGGAAGAGACCGTTGTTTTGACGTGTAGTACATCGAAATCCATCAAAAGCTCGAGAAATGACACCACTTTGAAGATTGTAAGGTACACAAGATCTAGCATGTTTTCACAAAAGGAGCCTTTGAACCTAACACCCCTTTTGTGAAAACATGCTAGATCTTGTGTGCCTTTAAGCTTTAAAAGCCAGTAACTCGTGTTTTTGCCGTTTTCTTGAAAGGGCAAATGACAGTTGAAGACTTTTCTGGCCTTTCTATCCCATAATTGACTTGACTTAGATCCATCCCATAATTTCTTTATTTGAGACCTAGAGGTTATGCTTAGGTTAGAAAAAGGCCATTTTCTGGTATTGTTACTCAAAATACAGGAAACTTCCATCCACTAAACGCAATCTACATTAAGAGAACGTTGTATTGCCGTATAGTGTATCGAAATCCATCAAAAGCTCGAGAAATGGCGCCACTTTGAAGATTTTAGGGTACACAAGTAACTTTGAGAGATTCAGGTTAGCTTACAAAAACCACATTTTCGGGTTTTCTACTCCAAATACCGCAAAACTGGCACGCTAGTCTTAAAGTACTGGAAGAGACCGTTGTTTTGACGTGTAGTACATCGAAATCCATCAAAAGCTCGAGAAATGGCGCCACTTTGAAGATTTTAGGGTACACAAGTAACTTTGAGAGATTCAGGTTAGCTTACAAAAACCATATTTTCGGGTTTTCTACTCCAAATACGGCAAAACTGGCACGCTAGTCTTAAAGTACTGGAAGAGACCGTTGTTTTGACGTGTAGTACATCGAAATCCATCAAAAGCTCGAGAAATGGCGCCACTTTGAAGATTTTAGGGTACACAAGTAACTTTGAGAGATTCAGGTTAGCTTACAAAAACCACATTTTCGGGTTTTCTACTCCAAATACGGCAAAACTGGCACGCTAGTCTTAAAGTACTGGAAGAGACCGTTGTTTTGACGTGTAGTACATCGAAATCCATCAAAAGCTCGAGAAATGACACCACTTTGAAGATTGTAAGGTACACAAGAATCTTGTGTGCCTTTAAGCTTTAAAAGCCAGTAACTCGTGTTTTTGCCGTTTTCTTGAAAGGGCAAATGACAGTTGAAGACTTTTCTGGCCTTTCTATCCCATAATTGACTTGACTTAGATCCATCCCATAATTTCTTTATTTGAGACCTAGAGGTTATGCTTAGGTTAGAAAAAGGCCATTTTCTGGTATTGTTACTCAAAATACAGGAAACTTCCATCCACTAAACGCAATCTACATTAAGAGAACGTTGTATTGCCGTATAGTGTATCGAAATCCATCAAAAGCTCGAGAAATGGCGCCACTTTGAAGATTTTAGGGTACACAAGTAACTTTGAGAGATTCAGGTTAGCTTACAAAAAACACATTTTCGGGTTTTCTACTCCAAATACGGCAAAACTGGCACGCTAGTCTTAAAGTACTGGAAGAGACCGTTGTTTTGACGTGTAGTACATCGAAATCCATCAAAAGCTCGAGAAATGGCGCCACTTTGAAGATTTTAGGGTACACAAGTAACTTTGAGAGATTCAGGTTAGCTTACAAAAACCACATTTTCGGGTTTTCTACTCCAAATACGGCAAAACTGGCACGCTAGTCTTAAAGTACTGGAAGAGACCGTTGTTTTGACGTGTAGTACATCGAAATCCATCAAAAGCTCGAGAAATGACACCACTTTGAAGATTGTAAGGTACACAAGAATCTTGTGTGCCTTTAAGCTTTAAAAGCCAGTAACTCGTGTTTTTGCCGTTTTCTTGAAAGGGCAAATGACAGTTGAAGACTTTTCTGGCCTTTCTATCCCATAATTGACTTGACTTAGATCCATCCCATAATTTCTTTATTTGAGACCTAGAGGTTATGCTTAGGTTAGAAAAAGGCCATTTTCTGGTATTGTTACTCAAAATACAGGAAACTTCCATCCACTAAACGCAATCTACATTAAGAGAACGTTGT